>JABEVN020003824.1:0-16773 GCA_013146195.2 Codonopsis lanceolata | reverse complement strand
CAAGTTAATCCTACGAGTAGAGATTGATTTTCTTTCGGAAAAGGAATGCTTGTTTTTGATGCGGCTCGGTTTGATGGGATCCTGAAAAACTTTCGAGGAACAATGCTACGCTTTCCGATCCGGTATATATTACTTTCAATGCTTTTCTCATTTCAGTTTTGTTTTAATCTTTTTTTTGTTAGAGTTTTTCACTTTATTACATGTTTAGTGTTAATGGGTTCATCCCTTCATTGATTATCTTCCTCTTTGAGGTTTTTAACTTTCTCCTTTATTCTTGAGATTTGCTTTATTAGATTAAGAGCTTTTTGTTTCATTAGGTAGTTCTTCTTGAATCTTCATGATCTTCTCTTTCTTTCTTTGAAGGACAAAACAAACTTATCAACGGTGAAGTTGATCTTTGCAAGATTGGGTGTGATTGCTAAAATTTTAAAGGATACATCACATTACCATAGCGATACATTTTCGAATGTGGACATTGCTTTGTTGGTGAAATTGATAAAACAATGGCGGTTTCTATGATGTTTCGGGTAAGCATGCGGTTTGTTAATTAATTTGTTTCATGGTTCCTTTATCATTACTTTGTTGCGTCGATTTTTGTTTTATTGTTTCTAATGGATAATAAGTTGGCGTGTCAATCCATTTGTGGCCTTTTCAAGCCGCGAAATGTATGCATTGCAGAATAACGATTACCGATATTTGAATGATAATCTTGCATCCGGATGGGGCTAGTATACTCAAGCATGTGAATGATAATAATGTTCGTAGTTCTTCTTTTTACCAAGCTATGGATTTGAAATCTACGTATGATACGAGGCTTATCTGATGAAGCTATGTTATTAAGGTCTTGTCAGTGTGTCATCTATTTATGTTCGTATAATATTTGTAAAATTGTGCGGTAAACCTAAATTAACTGTCATTGATGTGCTTGCTTCTACACTGAAAAAATCTTACGAAAGATGGATCGAATTGAAAAATAGTACCAAGCAGGTGTGCTATACATGTGCTGATGGGTTTGTAATCTTTAACAAGATATTGACTAGTCCAGTTTTCTAAATTGATCCTTAATTATTCTAGTTGCTATGCATTGTAAACATGCTCTTCAAACTTTTTGTACATACTACCTTTTCGGGTTTTTTCTCTGTTACTTTTGATTTACTTCAACATTCTTTGCGTATTTCTCATGTCTCTACGAGATATACTCTTGGAGTTGATTCGAAAGGTCATGTCAACTCCCCATAAATCTTTTGACAATCCTCCGGTATGGCTAATCTTTTTAAGAATTCAAGCTACCTGATGGTTTACAAAAGCATCGTGGTGGTAGGTGAGGTTAGTAAAGATCGTTTATGATCAGTGCGGAGATTGTTTTTGTTTTGATTCTTGATCGAAATTAGTTGTCATGTGTTTTGCCTAAAGGAAAATGAGATTCTGGCTCAAGCAATAATTTTTCGCTTTTGATGGAATATGAGCAAATTTTGAGGTTCCTACGAGTTGAATTTGTTGGGTGCATCTTCTTTAGAGATGACCTCTGAAGCATCTGAAATCAAAATATTGGAGTTCTCTTTTGTGATTAGTTTGTAACCAGTTACCAACTTGGTGGAGGAAACTATAAGAATTTTGAGAGTTAGAACTAGAAGAATAAAGAACACATAGAAAGAATAAGAAGATTACACAACTTGCTCAAAGCACTATCTCAATTCAATAAATCAACTCTGAATAACATTGAGTAGTACTTGCATTTATATTTATAGGCTATGCCTTCTCTCCAAAAATTATTAGGACTAGGATTAAAATTATAGTAATATACGGGAGTAGGTTTGTTTGTTAATATTGTTTTGATTGAGATTTATTATATTTATGCTTTAATTTGGTGCAATAGTATCTCTCAAAGTATAGTAAATTCAAGCCATGTTGTTGCTAAAGGAATCATCTCTAGTATCGATCCAAAAACACAAGTTGAAGGTGTTGATTTAGGTTGTAATTGGTGTGAAGTATCCATTCAAGTTCCTGTGGAATGGAATGAAGAGTTAATTAGGCCATATGGATTTTTTACAACAATTGGAGATGCGATTGGAGCACCAATAGCTTGGCCTTTATCATTGGTATGTTTGTATTATTTAAGTACATTAATCGGTATAGTATTCGTATTTATGTCTTTTTTTTTATTTCTACTAATTTGAATTTATATATTTTGTAGGTAACACCGTTGGATTTTGACTCAAGCTAGTTGCATCCTCAAAATACGATGTATAGGGAATTTCATAGATTAGTTAGGATGAATGACTATGGTTTATTAGTGCTTTCCAATATTTTTGCTTGTGTGATACAATGACTATGCATGGTTAGTTTTAGTTTGATATGCTTAAATTATTGAAAGACTTGACTCGGACAATGTAACCAAAATGTTTGGTGCTTAATTTTATGATAGCTTTTTGATGATTATGTGTGTTTGTTATTGTACCTTCTACTATTTTTTTCATATGTTGTTTATAGATAATACTACAATATATATAGCAAGATGTAATTGCCATTTGGAGGGATTTTTTGATTGCCTTAATATTACTACATATGGCTTTTTGAAGTGTCCTAATAGTAAATTCATAGATTAGCTATTGAGGCGTTTTGAAGTGCCTTAATAGCAAACCATATGACAGCTCCATAGATTAGCTATTGAGACACTTGCAAGAGTTGTTTCAATAGTCTTATTGAGGCATTTTAAGGTAGTTAAAATAGTTAGAATTTTCTATTGGGACACTTGAAAGAGTCATAATAGCTAACTTTCAATATTTTAAATAGTCTTACGGGGCACTTGTAAGTGACACGAAAAAAAAAAATATTGAGGCATTTATATGGGTCTCATAAAGTGTTATCATGTGAAAGCACTTGAAAAAGCCTCAATAGTCTATTGGGGCTTCAAAACAAGCGACACTTGGACCAAGTGCCTTTAGGTTCAAAAGGCCTCAATAGGGTACCTATTGAGGCACTTTTAAGAGCCTCGAAAGATATAATTTGTTGTAGTGACATGTGGAATGTTCTCTCGATCATCTGCATCATTCTCAAGTGTGGCTTCCACTTGAGTACGGCCTATCCTATTTAGGCGCCGGGCTAGTGGAATGTTATCTACCTCGTCAGCATCCGATGCCTCTCCGGCCACCTCTCCTTGCTCAGCCCTTACTTGCTCGACCGTACCTTCAACATTGGCTACCTGTTGCATTCGGGGGCCACCGCCGCCGGCGTAGCCTCATAACTTTACTAAGCCTCTCGAGAATCTTCCTCACTGGAGGAATCAAGTAAGCCAACTATCGGCGCGGCCACACGCCTAGGGACCGTCAGCCCGACCACGGATCTCGCTCGGTTTTCTCGCTACTTAAGGAATCATTCTTCCCGCCGTAGCTGAAGGCCTCGCGGTCATTCTCAGAAATATCAGACATCTACAAAGAGATCGAGGAAGGAGAGTCAATGTTCTACGTGGATAACCGATAAAGTAAAATGGGAAAAATTCCTAAGTCTAGGTACACCAAAGGGGCGATGCCCGCCTAGCGAGTAAGACGACAGGGTCTTTTCCTCGATCTCTACCTAAGGACCAATTCTAATCCTAAACCTTACCAGAAGTACACGAAGACGGGGGGATTAAACCCTGAAATCTTTATTCAAATCGAAAAAAACAAAAACATAGCAGAGGAAGGGCAAGAAATTTACTGCTCTGAGGAGTTGGAACGATTTTCTGAGAACAACTGGTGTTAAAACTGAGCCGACGTAATGATTGCAAGCACCAGGAGCGTATGAGCGGGGGGAATTGTTGAATGAGTTCAATGGAACCTGGGAATGATCATGGCAGCAGCAACAAAAGCTCACCAGGAATTTATCTCTCTAAAAACTCACTCACACCAAGCGAAGAACTAGAATCATCCCGTCCAAACCTGGTCGAGCACCGGCCTCACCTGCCTGACTAGGGACCACGCCCGGGACCTACATATACCTCGAGTCTGTATACATCAAAAAGCCGGGCAGAGCCTTGCTTGCCCGAGGACATATCGAGCAGGAAGCACCAGGAACTTGTTCTCTAAGACAAGTCAAAGGTTTCCATATTCAAGCAGGAAACTTGTCTTATCTGTTCCTACATTTACACGGCCAGCCACTCATCATGCCTAAAATCAAGGGATTCCTTCCTTGATTGATTGGGTATCTAAGGAAACTGAATCCCACACGGATTCTAGGTCATTAGGGGCCTATAAATACCCCTCCATAACCACAAATGAGGTACACACTCTTTTTTGAGCCTAGAAACTCTGTTGAATTCTCTTCAGACATTCACACTTGATACTTACTCTCACGCCGGATGGGTTTCGCGAGGCCCTGCCTTGCACTTCCACTCAGGTTTTCTGTGTTCTTCGACAGGCTCAAGGAAGTAGATTCAAACCCAGATATCCAACCCATCATACGGACGGCCCAACCTGAGATTTTGCCTCATCAGATACCTTCCTTTTGTAGAGTGAAATTCTGATCTTTGTATATACGCTTAGGCTTTAGCACACTAGCTGCTCGTAGTTTCTGGTGTCCTTTCCCTATCTTCTCCTTGAAAGAAAAAGTCTTTTTTATCGTTGTTTATAGTGTTGTCATCATTGTATTGGTATCATTGTGTTGTCATCATTGTTGTTATTCGAGTAGCAAGACCGCACCTTTTTACTTTTTATATCGGCTCGTCAGCGCAAGGAATGAAAGGGGCTCGCTTGCTCGGGTAAAGCAGGAGCCTACCGCAAGGGCAGGAGGCTGGGGTCGATGCTGTCCATGTCCACATCCATATCCGTACGTAGCAATCATTTCATTAATTTGACAACAAGACCCGAGGAAGAATGAAATCCTTGCAATGCACTTGAGCTTCTTCTATAGTCTCTAGTAAACAATCAAGTTGTGAATCACATTATTGCTGTCAATGATCTACACCAAACACTTTCACTTATTAGAATGTATAGAAAAATGATATATTTACATCATGATCTACAAAATAACAGAATTAATTATTTATAAGAATATTAAAGTATTGAATTAATTAATAGTACAACATATATTATGCATCAATGAATTATACCATATGATGCTTTAATGTTCTGTGAGGTGCCTGGAAATTAATATTTCTCTCGTCTTAAAATTATTGTTATATTTGATCTGTTACACAAATTAGGAAAAAAACAAAAAAATTTGATTGGAAATATTGAAATAATATGTAGTTTCCTTTAAATCTTATTTGTAGAAACCTACAATTAAAGTAGGAAGAAAAAGTAGGGGTAAAATGATAACGTTATTTTAAAATAAAACTTTCAAACAAGATAATTTTTTTTCTGGAACACACGAGAAAGGAAACCAAGACAATAATTTTTGGAGCGAGGGAGTAAGATGTTTTTCAAATACAAATTTGACGTATATTTTTATATTTTTTAAACCATAAAAAACGTAATTTATAATATATTATAAGGAATTACAAAATTACGTGTTTTATATATTTTTTTTTAAAAAAATTAGGCATAATTTATAGCACATCATCAATTGCGTTTTTTTTAAATCTATGTACTTTGTCAATGAGGAACATTTGTTCGGGACAAATTGAGTAAATAATAATAAATTGAACATAATTATTTACTCTCATAATTAACCAACCTTTTACACTTCAATTTATAAGATTGTATTATTTCTGCAATTCAATTTATTATTAAATGACGTTGGCACAAAATATGGACTGCATAAGATGTAGAAACTAATTAAGTTTAGGAATTAACCTCATTTAACATTTTCATTGATTTGAATCATCTATTTATAGGGAGAGTTACAATTAGAATTACACTTGGAGTTGGGTACAAGAAACATTTATAAAGAAGGAATCATAATAGGGAAAAACTATATAAGGTAATTACCACTAAATAATAGTTACAAATAAGCAAGAATAAATACAAAATATATTATTCTCTAATACGCCCCCGCAAGATGGACGGTCGAGAGGAGAGACTAATCTTGTGAAGTAATTGATGAAACCGTTGGCGAGCAAAAGGCTTTGTCAGTGCATCCAGCCAACTGATCAGCCAAGGAAACATGGCAAACCTGCATAAGCCCATCCTAAACTTATTGTCGGATGAAGTTAAAGTCCAGGGCCACATGCTTCATGCGAGTATGGAAGACCGGGTTGGAGCCGAGACTAGTGGCACCCACATTGTCACAATAACATGTTGAATGGAGGAGGTGATACAGAGCTCTCCGAGCAGAGATGCAATCCAGTGGACTTCAGCAGTTGTGGCAGCGACAGTCCGGTATTCAACTTCAATCGAAGAGCGAACAATAGTGTGTTGTTTCTTAGAGGTCCAAGAGACTGAGTTGCTGCTAAGATAGAGAATGTAGGCATTGATTAAGCACTAACCTAGTCCTAGGGACTAAGAAAACGCCTTGTCCCGACACCAGTAATTTGCTTATACTTTTTGGATGTGAAATTCCCATCCTACCCTTATTTTACCCTTCCCCCTTCACCCATTTGAGGGCACCTTGGTCTTTTAGACCCTATATGGATGCAATACTCCCCTCCCCTCTCCTCATTTTTGACTGTCTTCATCCAAGATCGGGAGATAGAGAGAGTGCGTGAGATTGTGTGTGAGATTTGTGTGTGTTTCGCCGATTCTCAGAGTTCCGACCATCAATTTGATGAGCCGAGACCGCCATCGCGAAGCCCTTGCGTAGTAGAGTCTTTCCTGTTTGTTTGTTTTCGTTTCCTTTATTGTTTGAGGCTCAATTTAGGTACGTGACGTAGAACCCTTGTTTCTCTAATTTCTAACCAATTCGTATGTTAGGTTGATAGAGACCTGTTCCCAGTAAATTATCGTTGTTAAGCATGTCTAAAAGATGTGTTTTTGTGGAAGATTGAGTTGTATACATGAGGGTTTGAATTTAAATGGGATTATTAGGTATATTGCAATTGTCATGGTTTAATATTAATTGTTGTTGGGTTTAGAAACCCGGATAAATTACGAATCTCGAATTTATGCCTTGACCTAGGAATTAGGATTTTGTAATTTGACCCAAATGGATTCAATTAATTATAGAAGTTGTTATTTTGAACCTTAGGATAAATTCCTATAATTACTTGTGTTCGTCGAATCTCAATCACGGAATTTTGAGATTTGGTTGGGTGAGACCAAAATGGTATTTTATTGACGTTTGTTTGGTTTAGGACTCAATGGATATCCTTAAATGATTTTAGTGCGAATGCATTACTTGTCATCAGATTTTATACATCTATGAACACAATTTATAGTGTTGACTCGTTAGGAGTGTGGATTATGCACATTATTGCATTGACTCGTTAGAGAGTTGTAATGCGACCCTTGAGTTAAGGTTTGGGAAGCGTGGTTGGTTGAATGTTCTTTTCCGCTTGTTATAATGTTATCTACCTCGTCAGCATCCGAGGCCTCTCCGGCCACCTCTCCTTGCTCGGCCCTTACTTGCTCGACCGTACCTTCAACATTGGCTACCTGCTGTTCAGGGCCCTGCCCGCCAGCGTAGCCTCCAGTAACACTCGCCTCTCCAGAATCTTCCTCGCTGGAGAGGAATCAACTAAGTCAACTATCGGCGCGGCAACACGCCTAGGGACCGTCAGCCCAGCCACGGATCTCGCTCCCTCATCCGGCTCATAGTCAACGGGAGGGGTTTTCTCGCTGCTTAAGAAATCATTCTTCCCACCATAGCTGAAGGCCTCGCAGTCTTTCTCCGACATATCAGACATCTACAAAGAGATCGAGGAAGGAGAATCAATGTTCTGCCCGGATAACCGATAAAGCAAAATGGGAAAAATTCCTAAGTCTAGGTACACCAAAGGGGCCATGCCTGCCTAGCGAGCAAGATCACAGGGTCTTTTCCTCGATCTCTACCTAAGGACCAATTCTAATCCTAAACCTTACCAGAAGTACACGAAGACGGGGGGATTAAACCCAGAAATCTTCATTCAAATCAAAAAAGCAAAAACATATCAGAGAAAGGGCAAGAAACTTACTGCTCTAAGGGGTTGGAGCGATTTTCTGAGAACAACTGGTGTTGAAACTGAGCCGACGTAAAGATTGCAGGCACCAGGAGCGAATGAGCGGGGGCAATTGTTGAATGAGTTCACCGGAACCTGGGAATCATCAGGGCAGTAGCAGCAAAAGCTCTCCAGGAATTTCTCTCTCTAAGAAGTCAAGATACGGTAAAAGATTTCACAAGGGAGGGGTTAGGCCATTTATAGGTAGAGTTTTGGGTTTTGGGGGGGAAGGTGGAGGCCGAAACGGCGTCTGGAAAGACGGCCAATCATCACGACGCATTAAATGTGCCACTTCGTGGTCTGTACCCCCCATCAAGTCACCTCAGCTTCTGACAGCTCACGCGCCTTTACCCCCACTTTCCCGGTACGCCCTCAGCAGCAAGCTTCCTTAGTACGCTTCACCTGTTTCCCAATGAAGCACCAGAACCTTCCACGAGTCTGCTCTCACAATCCTCTATTTTTCTCAAAAAATCACATGTGTTGAGGCCTGTGTGAGCATCATCCAGCATGTGCGCTCCCCGCTCCGAGCATAAATACTCGCCAAACAAGGAGCTAGGGGCCACCGATATGGCCGACCCCAGCCGGGTCACGAGTGAAGCATGAACTAGCATTACGTGCCAGTCACGAGCATAATGAGTATGGGGCCCGCCAGCCTAGTGGACAAAGTAATTATAGCATCAAGTAACGAGCAGTACAGCTCCCGTCTAAACCTGGTCGAGCAGAGGCCTTGCCTATCCGACCAAGGGCCATGCCCGGGGAACTCACTCACACCGAGCGAAGAACTAGAATCATCCCGTCCAAACCTGGTCGAGCACCGGCCTCGCCTGCCCGACCAGGGGCCACGCCTGGGACCTACATATACCTCAAGTCTGTATACATCAAATAGCTGTGCAGAGCCTTGCTCGCCCGGGGACATATCGAGCAGGAAGCACCGGGAACTTGTTCTCCAAGACAAGTCAAAGGTTTCCATATTCAAGAAGGAAACTTGCCTTATATGTTCCTATATTTACGCGGCCAGCCACTCATCATACCTAAAATCAAGGGATTCTCTCCTTGATTGATTGGGTATCTAAGGAAACTGAATCCCACACGGATTCTAGGTCATTAGGTGCCTATAAATACCCCTCCATAACCACAAATGAGGTACACACTCTTTCTTGAGCCTAGAAACTCTGTCGAATTCTCTTCAGACATTCACACTCGATACTTACTCTTACGCCGTATGGGTTTCGCGAGGCCCTGCCTTGCACTTCCACTCAGGTTTTCTGTGTTCTTAGACATGCTCAAGGAAGTAGATTCAAGCCTAGATATCCAACCCATCATACGGACGGCCCAAGCTGAGATTTTGCCTCATCAGATACCTTCCTTTTGTAGAGTGAAATTCTGATCTTTGTATATACGCTTAGGCTTTAGGACACTAGCCGCTCGTAGTTTCTAGTGTCCTTTCCCTATCTTCTCCTTGAAAGAGAAAGTCTTTTTTATCGTTGTTTATAGTGTTGTCATCATTGTATTGTTATCATTGTGTTGTCATCATTGTTGTTATTCGAGTAGCAAGACCGCACCTTTTGACTTTTTATATCGGCTTGTCAGCGCAAGGAATGAAAGGGGCTCGCTTGCTCAGGTAAAGCAGGAGCCTACCGCAAGCGCAGGAGGCTGGGGTCGATGCTGTCCATGTCCACATCCATATCCGTACGTAGCAATCTTTTCATTAATTTGACTACAAAACCCGAGGAAGAATGAAATCCTTGCAATGCACTTGAGCTTCTTCTATAGTCTCTAGTAAACAATCAAGTTGTGAATCACATTATTGCTGTCAATGATCTACACCAAACAATTTCACTTATTAGAATGTATAGAAAAATGACATATTTACATCATGATCTACAAAATATCAGAATTAATTATTTATAAGAATATTAAAGTATTGAATTAATTAATAGTACAACATATATTATGCATCAATGAATTATACCATATGATGCTTTAATGTTTTGTGAGGTGCCTGGAAATTAATATTTCTCTCGTCTTAAAATTATTGTTATATTTGATCTGTTACACAAATTAGGAAAAAACAAAAAAAAATTGATTGGAAATATTGAAATAATATGTAGTTTCCTTTAAATCTTATTTGTATAAACCTATAATTAAAGTAAGAAGAAAAAGTAGGGGTAAAATGATAACGTTATCTTAAAATAAAACTTTCAAACAAGATAATTTTTTTCTGGAACACACAAGAAAGGAAACCAAGACAATAATTTTTGGAGCGAGGGAGTAAGATGTTTTTCAAATACAAATTTGACGTATATTTGTATATTTTTTAAACCATAAAAAACGTAATTTATAATATATAATAAGGAATTACAAAATTACGTGTTTTATATATTTTTTAAATAGGCATAATTTATAGCACATCATCAATTGCGTTTTTTTTTAAATCTATGTACTTTGTCAATGAGGAACATTTGTACGGGACAAATTGAGTAAATAATAATAAATTGAACATAATTATTTACTCTCATAATTAACCAACCTTTTACACTTCAATTTATAAGATTGTATGATTTCTGCAATTCAATTTATTATTAAATGACGTTGGAACACAATCTGGACTGCATAAGATGTAGAAACTAATTAAGTTTAGGAATTAACCTCATTTAACCTTTTCATTGATTTGAATCATCTATTTATAGGGAGAGTTACAATTAGAATTACACTTGGAGTTGGATACAAGAAACATTTATAAAGAAGGAATCATAATAGGGAAAAACTATATAAGGTAATTACCACTAAATAATAATTACAAATAAGCAAGAATAAATACAAAATATATTTAAAAGAACGTGATGCCACGAATTCTCGATATGGGACAATGTGATTGTCAATGTTGCAGTAAATGTTGCAACAATGACAATGACAATGAGAACAGAAAATAAATCACGCATAATAGCAATGAAGTTTTGATTTTGATTTTAATCCAAGCAGATTTTAGTAGACAGAAATAACTCAAAACAATCTACAAGTATCAAACTTGTAGATCAAGCCTCAAGGCCACACAATATATATTAAAATCAACACTGTTTTTATGCTTAACAGTTAACAAAAATTCTCACAAGATATAGAATCTTGGAGAACCGAAAAACCCACATAAACCACTAAAACAAACGTGGGAAGAAAGATGGAAGAACTGCTTCCTAAAAACAAAAACCGAAGCAGCAGCAACAAAACTATTCTGCGATAACTTGCTGAAGCTAACAATGATGTATTCTCTGAAAATCACACAGCTTCTGAAACAATGCTCTGCTTCTCAACTATAGCAGGGATGCTAACAGTTTATGGCTTTCGATCTAATCTCTCTTAAGCTCTCCGCATAGATTCTCTCTTGTAAGCTCTTGCAGCGTGTGCTCAACTGCTCGACATCCAGCTCTTTATATAGGCTACGAATCCTGCAAGCACACGGCAAAACAACCATACTCCTACTAGGAAAGAGATTAGCAAATAATCATGCAAGATTATGTTTCCTAATTAGACTATAATACTAGGAATAACTAATTTATTTGCAGAGATCTAGTTACCAAAACTATATTGCCTAAATCTTTAAAATCTTTTAAAAGATTTAGTTACCAAACATGTATAACTAAATCTCCAAAATCTTTTGAAAGATTTTCCTATCAAAAAACAAACTAATCTACCAAAAGTATTCTAAACAAAATCTAATACCTAAATAAATCATTGACGAAAATAAAAATCTTCTTTGACCAAGAAAGGTGAAAACAAGATAAAATAGGCCTTGCCTATTTTACCCTTACAATCTCCCCCTTTGTTGAACCTTTCTGGTCAAATCAAAAGACAAGTGTTTATACAAAACCAATCAAATCATCTAACCTGCATTGGTTAGAAAAACACATCTCCCCCTGAATTTGTGCAAGGTAAAAATCAAAAACCATTACTAAGCACAAATCATGCACTCTCATGCATACAAATCATCATCATCACCAGAAACACTTGATCTCTCTCCCCCTATTTGACCGGAAAAGGAAGAGGGATAAACAATATTTTTGGAACTCTCAAAAATCCAAGATTTTGAAAAACACAATGAAGTGTTCACCAAGATTTGATCACACCCCTAGCAAAAACTGAGCACTTCATATCCAAATTCAAAACCTCTTAGTTCCACACAAAAATTAGACAACCACTAAATATTTTTCAACATGGAGATTTTTGGAAATTGATTTGCACAGTTTATATTAGGACAAAATTTCATCAAGCTGATATCATTGCCAACAATGCATGTCCTAAAAATTTATGCCTAAAAACATGATAACTAAAAGCTAGGCAAAAGAAATTTAAAAAAAATGCAATCACACACAAGTGATAAAAGACCAGATCAAAGCGATGCAGTTCCTAATGTAGTTGCAATGGGAGATGCATTTGCCAAAATTGTGATTTTATTTTCAATTTTGCATTTTTTTTATTTTCTCAACCAAATTTCTCTCCCAAGATCATAAAATTTTCACAACAAAAATCCATAGGTACTTTATTTCCCTAGGAATATAGCTCTACTTTATTTCAAGCTATAAAAACATGCCACTTGGAACTTTTCACACTATTTACCAAGGGAAGCAACTTTGCTTTTGATCAACCCATGAAATCCAAAGATCCATAGTCCCAAAAGAGAATTGCCACAAACCTTGTTCATAGGTAGCTCTTTTCCGTTAGGTAGCTTTCACACTTTTTCAATTAAAGGGAGTCAATTTTCTCAAGATCAACCCATGAGAACCTAAGTTCCATAGTACTTTGACAAATTGCAGCATCCCAAAAATTTCAAAAGGTAGCTCTTTCCTTTGTGGACTTTAAACATACTCAAGAACTGGGAGAGAGAGAGAAACATAACAAAAAATCACAACTGATTTTGAATGAAATTCTCAAGCAACCACAAGAGACACATACATGTGAGTCAATTGATCTAGAGTGCCCTCTAAAGACAAAATGCAATCATGCCTATTTTTTTTTTTTTTTGCTTTTTTTTTAGTTAACTAAGTGTAAAATCATATGGCACACAAAAACACAAGAGATTTCCAAAGATTGAAAAATCTCTCAAAAACAAGACACTTGGCAAATATATCAGCAAGATGATTTTCGGTCCCAACATGTTCAATGCAAACAATTTACATAATCAACCAAGTCTCTAAAAAGTGGTGTCTTATATTAATGTGTTTTGTTAGAGAATGATGAACTTGATTTCTGTGCTAAGCAAAATGCATAGGTGTTATAAAAAAAACAAGGTTAACACATCAATGTGAACACATAATCTTTGATCATTTGAAGCATCCATAAAAGATTTGAGGCTCCTCTCAAAAATATTTTGATAAGCATGCAATTTTTTGAGATTCAACCTTACTTCTTCTCCTTGTGTATATGCCATCATGAATATCACCTATCACTTGAGAGATTGGATGGTTTTTCGAATACGGCTAGGAATGTCATGGCTGCAACCATTCAAATTGGTGATTTTACGAATGTTCGGGACTTGATTCGAAAGTTCGGGACCATTCGAATCTGCCAAGTTTCTTCAATGTTGCTCCCATTGTTGCAACATTGGGTGACACATTGGGTGACACATTGTGAATCACATTGGTGAACTTTCAGAATATGCGGGGTTCTGCTCGATCATGTCGGGGATTCGGTTCGGATCTTGGTTTGAACATTTTGGAGGAGAATCTTCATAGAACCGCTTAGCACCGGGACATATATCAAAAGGTTCACAATATTTGGACTTGCCTTTGTCATTACTACCCTTAGGAACCCACATCGTTTAAAAACTTTGGGTTGGAGATTTTTGAAAAATTTCGATTTGTCTTTGAATGAGGCTTCCAATGTGTCTCGCCAATGTTCTTTGCATTGCCGCATTATGGCGCGTGGTCCATTACTGGTTACGCCAATGAGCTTTTTCAAAGAAATCTTGCCTCATTTACGTGGCGACCCGACCCAAATTCCAATGCGGAATCCTGTCGTGCCGTCAAGACAAGCTAAAAGATGGACAAGCACCCGCTAAGCGTAGTGGTGCGAGTCAAGAGTTGAACCAACAAACTCTAAACAGAATGAAAAGCCATAACGGCAAAAGCAGAATAACCAAAACTAAAATCTGCGGAAGCAAATCATAAATGGGACCCAACCTATAGTTTTAAACTAAGGAATACCAAGCGGAGAGACGACTATCTCTCGACAAATCTGACTCGCGTGGCGCAACATTGCGCACGTACAACAAACCATCGGCAACCTAAGGCCGGCAAAACAACAAGAATTCAGCAACGATAAGCGACAACTCAACGGCTATAACATGCGGAGGAAACAGATCAACTAATGAATAAGATATTCAAATTCTAACAACTAAACACAAGTCTCACGACTAACGTCGTCGGAGATGACAATACCAACAATACTAGAATGAGTGAGCTAAAGCATGCTCGAAATAACAAGGAATAACTTCTAAAAGATACAACAGCTCGACTCACGAGTCGGCTACCAAAATAATACAATAACACAATACTAACATAACTACCCAAGTAAAGTTTACATAACTTCACGTCCGTGTCTCACAAGATAGTAAATACAATAATACTAATAAACCCAAGCTATCGCAGGAAGACCACATTATCGATCAAGCGCCCGAAGCTTCAGCAGCAGCGTGCTAACGGAGTTTCTTTGCAAAAACTAAGGAAAACAAACACACGAAATGAGTCATAATGACCCAGTAAGTTACTAAATGCAATGTATGGCATAACATGTCGTGGCATGGCATAATGCACAAGCATGTATAAAATCATGGCATCCTAATCGTATACCAACAAATAAACTGTATTAAGTCATCAAGCCTCATGAACTTCATGAATCACATATCACGTTATCTTTCATGTAAGTGCTCGTAGTAAGCCACATAAGGGTTAGAGAAGATACCCAAAACGCTCCGTTGTGTTGCTCCTGCAATACACAATATATCTGGTTCGTGCCATCGATGGTATGTGAATTCATCGACTGTCGTCGAGGGCTACTCGATCTCAATAGCAAGCCAATGCGGCACTTAACTGATACGGCAATGGGGCTACTTCCCCACTGCGGCCAACAGTGGAGGTGTGTGTGGAGTCCCGGGTGCGGCGATCCATAGCGAGCACGAATCCCATAATTCGTGAAGGCGATGCATCGTCCCACCCTGACTTGAATAATAAACCAATTAATGCCAGCTGGACTCAATGCAATGCACAAGTAGATAATTACTCTCATGCTCAAACAAGAACCAAGACCGCTCATTGCGGGCATACCAAATCAAGTAGGACATAAAGCTCTACACACCAATTTCAACAATGCACATATTTGCACATACTTAATAAATTCAACCAACTTACAAGTTTAGTCAAAGAACCACATAATGAGGTACTCATAATCCTCAAGTCGTCACCAAATCGAAAGTAGCATATAAGCTCAAGAAATCACAATGTGAGGCCTACTATACCCTCTACTCAAGGTCAAACCACAGACTATCACTTGAGTCTAAGAACAATCATAAATCAAGACTTAGCATTTTGGCGTTGCTTAAAGGCACACCGGACTCAACCGTAGTCCCAATTGTCATACATACCCGACATTCACAAACCAATCTCAAGGGTACTAAAATTAAGCCGTAGTCATTTTCTTGCAAGTGCTTCCATGTGCACGCGACCAAATTCCCTAAGAGAGAACTCATTCAAATAATCATTTCTTAAGGTAATACGAGATCATAAGTTGATCTCTAATGCTCCGTGCTCTACGAGCACGCTCTAATTAAATCCCCAATAAGCTTCTATGTCGTGGGTGTCACAAATGGGACACAATTCGAGATGCTCTACTCACAATCAAAACAACCAAACCCGAACATCGTAGGATTCCAACCTAAGGCTCACTAACATCTTATTGAACCTAAAATGACTCCATTGAGTCTTAATATCGCATTTCATTAAATACGCATTTCATACAACCCAAACTTAGCACATCATTCAAGTTTATAATAATTCTCACAAAAATAATCCGGGCTTGTTTCCCAAGCCTAAAAGTCAAAATTCATCATAACCATAATCAATCAAAACCCAAATATCGTGAGGGATTCAACCCGGAGTTCATTAACACTCTAGTGAACTTATTTCGACTCCGTTGAGTCTAAATACTAAGTTTCATAATTTACATAACTCATCAATTATCAATAATTCTCCAATAGTTGGGAATTGACTCTCAAGTCTAAAATCCACAAATAATCCCAACATAGATCAAACCCATTTCATAAATCATACAATTTCAATTAAATGACCCTACTCATATTATCATGTGAGTTCATACACTAAACCCCAATCATAGGCATAATTCCACCATAAACCCAAATAGCATAAAGGCATGATTTCTAGCATGTCAAGCCTAGGAACACAAAATGAAGAGTAATCATATACATCAATAAGCATAGTCATCTACAAATACCCTAACAAGTTCATACTTCAAAAATCCCAAAATTGGGCAAACATAGCATACAAGTTGTTCATTGCCCACAAATAGCATACAAGTTGTTTTCCTTAGGGCCAATGAACCAAAATCAAAAGAAGGTAACTTACCTAGCTTGAGTGAAAACTCAAGAGAATCCAAATCAACGGTGAAGTCGTTCCTTTCGATTTACTCGTCGAGAATCCGAAGTTTGGCGGCGATCC
>JABEVN020003823.1:0-16803 GCA_013146195.2 Codonopsis lanceolata | reverse complement strand
AATGGAAGAGCTAGAGCGAGAAAGAAGAAAAGGGAGGCTGCGGACAAAGGCAAAGGGAAAGACCTTGGTAGCTTTTGTATCTTTCTTCCCTTTCTTTGTATTTATCTTATTTTTGAAAACTCTTCAAATGTAAACATCTTGTTTATGAATACAGATGATTACTTGCTTTTTCAAAAATTATATTGTTTAAAATTTGGTGCTTTATTGTTTATCTATATGAGAATTTAAACATTTAGTTTAA
Organism: Codonopsis lanceolata; assembly: GCA_013146195.2. NCBI lineage: Eukaryota > Viridiplantae > Streptophyta > Magnoliopsida > Asterales > Campanulaceae > Codonopsis > Codonopsis lanceolata. The sequence goes on along the minus strand of JABEVN020003823.1, from coordinate 16,562 downwards.
ATTGATTTAAACCGGCTTTGCAATCTATGTCTTTGCTCCTTGTCCTCTTATCCTGTATGCACTTAGTTTAGTCCCTTGCATCCGAGGTGTTATTTTGTTTAATAGAGGCATGTCTACCGATTACGCAATATATAAACTTTCTCAGACATGCTATTATCTATTAAATAGCTTGTTTTAAAACCCTCATTTGTAGTAATGATGACCAGATATAAATAGGAGGAGATTGTTGATTCTTATGTTAAATTTATATCTCGATCAAGACATTACATTAGTTTTATACTTCAAGGTTCCGGGCTAATCGGTTCGCGACGATTCACAGCGTGCTTGGCAACTGTGGTATAGAACTTTGCCTTGTATAGTTTTTGTAGGACTTTTCGTGTTCGACGAAGACCTCTTTCTCTGCCTCACACCTAAGACTCGCTCAACGCTTAAGATCGGTAGACCTCGTGTCCAGTGATCGCTTCACGTGTCCTCTTCAACATAGCTAGTCGGATTAATTCAAACTTATTTCTATATAATATTTGAATTAATCCAAGTCTCTCCGACATGTCAAGCCGAAAGCAACTTTCGAAAGCAGAAGACTTTTCGTCTCCAATGAAAGCGCAGCTGCATCGGTCGCCCCTACTTTTCGCTTCATCTCTCGATCCGACACCAAATCGCCCACCTTTTGAAGATCTCGAAATGATTATCTCGCTCTGGATATCGTGAAGACGAAATTCCTTGATCGACAAATTTCCATGCATTTAATGCATTTATGAATAGAGTCGTTGTTGAAGCTTCGTCCTTCTCAACGGATTCTTTGAAGTGCACACGCTTTAATATCGCCATTGAAGACTGGAACAATGCACAACCTGCATGTAATCAATCGAACACTTAAAGAATTGCTCAATCTATACAACTCCAAGTCTTTCACCAAGCATTCAATAGATCCTCAATGATCTAGAAGTCCTCAAACAACAAGAAGTCGCTTCAACATTTATTGTTTTATTCTTCTTGTTGTTTACTTCCATTAACTATATTATCTAATTAAATATCTTGTATTTACGATATTTAATTCCATAGACCCAAACACAAGTCAATATTTTGTACACGATCCATTAGGGATATTCTTTGTAATTGATCTAAGTGGAAAACATAGTGCACAATTTAAATCCAAGGTCAGATCGCTTGGTGGTGGACGTAGCACTATTTACAACAAGTGTGAACCATCTCAAAATACTTGTGTTATTTCCTTTGTCGCTTGTCTATTACTTGAACCGCCTAGTTTCCTTGTTCATTATATCCATTTCAAGAGAACTTAAGTAATCTGTAAAAGGTCTACCGGTAGTCCTTATCTGCACTGAACAATTTTCTTGAAGGTCTTCTGCTACTTGAAACTTTTCATAAACTTCAAGTAACTTTCAAGGAACTTACTTAAAAGTTTTAAAGTGTTAATAAGATATTCAACCCCCCCCCCTTCTAGCTTATTATTGTGCTCATTGGGACCCACAGTGGGGGTGGGGTTGAGGTTTCTTTTAGTTACACCTTCATGCCACTAACTATTAATACTATCACATTGCCTTCCCCGTTCCCTGGTGCACTTAGTGGTCTACATTGTATGGCTTATGTTTTAAAATAAAAAATTAAAGAATTTCCCTCACTTTTCTTTGATGGTGCATAATGTTATTGATTTGTAGTTTCAAAAACAATTAACAAAGACACCATGGTTGCAGAACAGAATTACTCACCAATAATTTTGTTGGTTCTACCTAAACTTTTCCTTCCTTCTAGGCTTTGGGGTAAGTAATCACATGGATAGAGCTTTATACTTGCAAAAAAACAAAAACAAAAACAAAACACACACAAAGTATTTGTATGCCAAATAAACTTGAAATCCCAAATCACCCATATTATTTCAAAAGATGTAGACCAAGTTGTTCAACCAAAGCAATATGATTTAATCAGATAAATGAAATGTATTCAAATTTACGATAAGGAATTATCTTCTTCCAGTTGCAGAGCATACTAAACTAAAACCAAAGAGGGTGCTGATGACATACCTCACTAGAAAGTCATATGCCTTGAGCGAGCCATTAAAAATAAGGGTTGCTTTCTATAATGCACGTCTACAAACCGGCATCATCTTCTTCGCCAGCTTGTCAAGTTATAAAACTCAGTCTGAAGTTCTTCATCAACTTACATTCACAAGCCTAAGGTATCTCAGCCCTACCCACCACACTAAATCGTAATCCAAGTGCTAAAACAGAAAGTGCAGATCTCAATTATGTCCTATCTGTAGTGCCAGGAAGGATTAAATTAGCTATTAGCTAGTACACCAAGTGAAGATCAAAAGGTTGTGATTACAACTACAAAGCCTGGATTGAATTTTTTATTCTAAATAACCGTTGGGCAGACTTGGAAATCAAATTGCACACACTCCAGTCACAATCAATTTCTCTAACAACTAAACTAGACTAACAACAAGATTACTATGTGCAAAAGATCTCCAAGCATCAATTTCTAAAAGTTGAAATTTTAATTTGACTAGAACAACCTTCTCAAGCAAACACTGATCCAATTTTAACAAAAATCAACTCTTGGAATATTACTATTTCCACATGATTATATCAAGAATAATTTTCATCAACTCTTGGAATATTACTATTTCCACATTATACCGATTAATGCTCAAACATTTAGACAAGTGACTTGAGCTAAATCACCAACAATGAAAGAATAACATGTTCAAATCCAACAAAAACAAAATTTCCATTGAATGAGCACCTCGCACTTTACTTCGAGAGTTTATATTCAAATTGACTAGTAAATGCATTTATGCTATATTGCAAGAAAACTAACTTAACACAACCAGCTTGACCCCATTTGGGAACCAAACTCTATGGTTTAATTTTGCAATTGAGCAGAATCTAGGGTCTGCAATTAAAAAATATGTGGAAATAATAGTAACTAATATGTGCTATCAAAGGGGCAAACACAGTTTGAATATAGAAACTGAAATTAGGTGCAAAAATGAAAGGGAACGTACGTCCCAATTATTGGCGGGGATGAGGCTGATGGTGGAGAGAGAACAAAACTAGGTGTAATCGATGGTGAAGAGGACGTAACAAGGGACATTCGGTCCAGTAAAGTACCTGAGCATGAACATCACCTTCCTCATCGTCAATGGCAGCGAAATCAGGTAAAACACCCACATCTCTCCCCCTGACACTATAATGTCCAATAAAACCAGTAACAAAAACATCAGAAAGACAAAATTAAAAAAAACCCATGAATATGATGGAGTATTATCCAGTAGATGGGATGCTCTTAAATCAATCTAACACAAATAAAAAAAAATCTCAAATCAATCAAAGTGAGTACAAGAAAGGTAACAATTTGAGATTAGAAATTACCTAAGAATCGTGGAATGAAGAGCAATCTATCGACATATCGAAAACCCCAACACAGAATGAACGAGAGTCGCAGGGAGTCATCGGAGATAAGCCAGAATCTCGTGAATCTTTGTCGGCCGGTGAGGTTAAGGAGGCGGCGACGGTAGAGGGTTTTGTTGTTGAGAGGAATGGTGGGGAGAGATAGGACGAGAAAGACGGTGGGGGAGAAAGAAGAGAGAAGAGGAGAGAGAAGGGGGAAGATAGGCGGTTGGGAAGAGAGAGAAGATAGGGAAGAAGACTACCGTTTGGGTTACCAAATGAAAGATGGTATATCCTTTGTTATTTTCATTTTCTAATTAACCACTTCCCCTTAAACAAATTGGGCATTCCAAATTTTTCCAAAGAAAACGAAAGCGCGAAAAGTTGGCGCCTTATATTTTAGAGCTCTTTTGTAATTTCAAATTGACTTGAAGTTATATTTTTATAATTTCAAATACTTTCTTCGTTTCGGGTAAATAGTCTTCGTTTGAAAGTCATTTTTTTTAAGAAAATCACAATTTTAGTAGTTTATTAGTAATAAAATGACACTTTTATATCTTAATTTTTTAAAGTGGACTTTATTTTTTTTTAAAGTAGTTTATTAATCTATTTATATAATTTTGTTATTATTTTCATAAATATATAAATTAATGTGAATATTTTACTTTCTGTAATTATATTGATGCTAATTGTTTTAATGAATGACATTATATTATTAAATTATTATTTCAAATATTAATTTAATAATAAAATATCATTCATTAAAATGATTATAATATTTAATATATATATATATATATATATATATATATATATATATATATATATATATATAAGTTAAGTTAAGTTAGGTTACGTTACGTTAAGTTGCGTTACGTTATGTTACGTTAAGTTACATTTACGTTACGTTAAGTTAAGTTAAGTTGTAATGTGAATATTTTAATTTTTGTAATTATATTGACGCTAATCATTTTAATTATTGATATTATATTATTAAATTAACATTTCAAATATTAATTTAATAATAAAATTATCATTCATTAAAATTATTATAATATTTCCTATATATATATATATATATATATATATATATATATATATATATATATATATATATATATATATATATATATATATATATATATAAGGGATTTTACAAAAACAAATATTTCAAAACAAATATTAATAATCTGCGACGAAATTTTCCGTCGCTAAAGGTGACCTTTAGCGACATAATTTTCTGTCACTTGAATTAAATTAAAATTAAATTCTGAAAATATCCAACGATGAAATTTTCCGTCGCTGAATATTTTTGAATTAAATTTATTTTAATTCTAGCGACGGAATTTTCCGTCGCTGAATATTAATATATGTTTTGAAATATTTGTTTTTGTAAAATCCCTTTGTAAATTTAAAATAAATAATGTTTTGGAATATTTGTGTTTTTGTAAAATCCTTTTGTATGTATATATATATATATATATATATATATATATATATATATATATAGGAAATATTATAATCATTTTAATGAATGATATTATATTATCAAATTAATATTTCAAATATTAATTTAATAATAAAATATCAATTATTAAAATGATTAGCATCAATATAATTACAAAAATAAAATATTCACATTACAACTTAATTTATATATTTAAGAAAATAATAACAAAATTATATCAATAGAGTAAATTTGAATTTGCATGTGGTCATACTGTGTTGCATGTCTCTAGCACATTCCGTCGCTAAATATTTTCATAATTTAATTTCAATTTAATTCCAGCAACGGAATTTTCCGTCGCTAAATATTTTCAGAATTTAAAATTAGGGAAACCCGCTAAACGAATTGATGCTTTGTCGTGAACAAATATTTGATCGGATTGGGTTTTACCTGATCGGATCGGGTCGAGACAAAAATGTAACCAGAATCTGTTGTGCTCATCATTCTATACAACATTGTCTTGAAGAATGACATATTCATGTAAGTTAAGTTACGTTACGTTACGTAGCGTTTTTTCATGTTATAATGGTCCATCGTAGTCAATTATACCATTTCGGCAATAGGCGTAGCATGTTTTCATGTTAAGTTACGTTAAGTTAAGTTACGTTAACTTAAGTTAAGTTAAGTTAAGTTGTAAGACCCCGATTCCTGGTAGCTTGAATTGCGTACAATGCTCGCATTTCTTCTTTGGTTGATTGCTCGTTGGGTTTGTGAGAGAGTCTAGATGTGTATGATAGATCACATTAAGAAAAAAATACTTTTAAGACATGCCATATAGTTGTGGACTTGCTAAAGTCACAAGTCGTAACTCGACGATAGTCGAAATGCGACGCGATTGAGAATTCGCTTGCATTTCGTGTTCCTGACCTCGTTTTGGTCCTGGATCTTTACATGATGATTAAATAACATTTTTAGATGCATTAGACATCTAGTTGGATTTATTCCTTAAGTCTTGTGAGGTTTTGACGCTCCGAGGATAGCAATTCTCCTTATCGCGTAGTTCGAGATTAAGCCGGGTGATCGTCTCGCCCTTCGGGAGTCCTTTTATCCTATCTTGTTGTTCATCATCTGAGAGGCATTCAAGCCTATTTTGTAGCCCTTTTAGGTGTTTACAATCATGGGTTGTTGCCCGTCGGTTTGTGGTTTCATTCGACGTTTCGTTAGCGAGATGTCGCGCCTTGCGTCGGTTTCGCTCCGGGTTGTTTTGGGTGTTGTTTATGGGAGTTTAGACCTACTTTAAAAGTGGTTTGAGACTTGGATTGTTTATTTTAATGTTTGAGGACTTTAAGGGTTGAATTATAGGCCGTTTCAAGCTTTAAGGCTTGCGGTTGCATGCGGGAGAGACCTAGGCCGAGCAAGGAAGCAACAAATTGAAGATGGTTGAATGAAGGAGCATGCGCTTGCATGCATGAAGACCCATGCGATCGCATGGGGTCCTGATCCCTGTTACGGGATTTCTTGGAAATTTTGCAATGTTGCCTATCCTATCCCCACCCAAACCCATCCTAAACTAATCCTAAACCCTCCTAACTACCTTAAGACATATCCTAAGCACCTAATTGAGTTTTTGAAGGGATTAGAGGTGGTTAATTATAGGGAAACAACCCTACCACTTAAACATCAACCCACTTACTTCCTAACCTATTTGAAGCCCTAACACCCCACTCAACCCCTCATTTTCAGCCTATCACTCCTAAAAAAAACGTGGGGAGCTTCTTGGAGAGCTTGAGAGGGAGTCTTATAGGGTTCTTGAAGGTCCATCCATGGATTCCATAGCTTGGGGCCTCCATTTCACAATCCTTTCCATAGAATTGAAGAGGAGATTGAGGAGAACAACACCCACCACTTGGAATTTCGGGATTTTGGCTTGAAGGGGCTGAACCAAGGTAAGTTGCTACCTCTCTTCCTCCTTCTTTTGGCCCCATTGACCCTAGGGAAAACAACCATCTTGCTATGTAAGGTCAATGGGTGCAATTTCTAGGGTTTTTAGAGATGCCATGAACCCTAGATTTCTAGATGATGAATTGGCTTGGGTGAACCTATTTGGGACCTTGATTTATATGATATTCATATGTTAAATAGCCAATTCATCCTTGCTATGTGATTTATTTCATGTTTATGAGCATGATTGGTGAAGTTACTTGGAAGGGGTTATGCCCAAATGATGATTTGGCTTAATGAACATGATTGTAACCTTGATTAATATGCTATATATGTGTAGTATAGTGTATTAATCCATGTTATGTGATTTATTCAAGTTTTGGAAAGTATGATTGGTGAGGTGATTTAAATGGATTTATGCCCTAAATGTGTTGTGTACCCTATGTTACCTAATTAATTGTTTTATTAGGTTTATATGGGTTTAATGAACTTGGGAATGTGGTGATTGATGATAGTTATGAACATAGGGGGGTATTGTAGCCCATGCTTCTATGCCCTAATTTTCGGAAGGTGTACATTAGACTCAACGGAGTCATTATAAGTTCGATAATGTGCTAAACGAACTTGGGTTGAAATCCTACGACGATTGGATTTCGTTTGATTAATGTTGTGAAATGCATAGTCTCCAAACTTTAAATGGAAATATGATTATGATAAACTTTATGGATTTTTAGGCTTGGGAATCGAGCCCGAATGAATATTGGGATTTTGTTGTAAACTTTAATGAGATATTAAAGTGTGGATTTATGAAACACATAAAGAATGAAATGTAGTATTAAGACTCAACGGAGTCATTATAAGGCCAATAAAATGATAATGAGCCTTGGGTTGAAACCCTACAATGTTTGGGTTTTGTTTGGTTATGATTGTGCACACCGGGTTTTTGGGTTTGTGTCCAATTGGGACACTCATGTTATGGAGACTTATTAGAAATATATTTTGGGCATGCTTGTTAGAGCATGGGACATTAGAGACCAACGTATGGTCACGAGTATAATTGAGAGAAGATTAAGAAAGAATTCTCTCCTTAAGGATTTTGGTTGCGTGCATATAAAAGCACTTGTGAGAAAGTGACTACGGAGTAATCATGATGTTCTTGAGTATGGAATTAGTGATGTCGATCATGTATGACGATTAGGACTATGATTGAGTCCGGTGTTCTTAAAATAAAGACTAAAATATCAAGTCTTGAGTTGTGGATATTCTTAGACTAATATAGTAGTCTTTGGTTTGGTTTTGAGTGGAGGATTATTGTAGGCCTCACATTATGATTTATTAAGCTTATATGCTATACTTGATTTGGGTGATGACTTGAGGAATAATGAGTACCTCAATATGTAGTTCTTGAACTAAACTTGTAAGTTAGTTGAACACGTTGGTTATATGCAAATATATGCATTGTTTCATGAGACTTTGTAGAGCATTATGTCCTACTTGATTATATGCAAATATGTGCATGGATTATGGGACTTCTTAGAGCGTTATGTCCTACTTGTTTATATGCAATTATGTGCATGGTTTATGAGATGTTGTAGAGCATTATGTCCTACATGATTTAATGAGCCCGATATTAATGAACTTGGTCTCATTGGTTTATGCAAGTAAATATCTACTTGAGCATTTTTGGGTTTAAGTCTAGCTGGCGGGTTTGGTTGTAGTGTCGGCAATGGGACGATTCATAGTCTTTGGAAACAATCGCTATGAATGTTGCATTGGTTCCCTTTCTCCTCACTATTTGGCCAATAGTGGGATGTGGTCTCGAGATAGAGCCATCTAGCCTAATTTCAAGCTCCCATTTCTCATCCGGGGATTGGATGAATGTAACAAGTACTCATTAAAGGAAAATTGATGAGTTGTGATTATTTGGGAATGAAACCCAAGGTATGATTGGTTGGGTGTTGAACCCGGATTTTGGTTTGAGGATGAATCCCATGGTAAGTTTGGTTGGGCGTTGGACCCGGATTTTGGTTGTAACGGTTCGATTTACGTTTCTTGTTACACATATTTAATTATGAGCATTTATATGAAAGATATTATGCTACATGATTTATGTGAGTTTTTGTGCTTTGAAAATTAAGTACATGTTTCTTGTTGGTATACTAGTATGATACCATGATTTTTATATATGCTTGTGCATTATGCCATGCCATGACATAATATGCCATACAGTTGCATTTAGTAACTTACTGGGTCATTATGACTCACTCCGTGTGGTTGTTTTCCCTAGTGTGTGCAGTGATCCCGTTAGTACGCGCGGCGACTTCGGATAGCGATTTCTAGCAGGTGGTCTTCCGGGCTATAAGCTTGGAGTTATTTAATATTAATGTTGTTATTTATTTGTGAGACACAGATGTAAAGTTATGTAGACTTTACTTGGGTAGATTATAGTAGTATATTATTGTTATGTATTTGGGAGCCGGCTAGTATAGCCAAGCTATTGTATCTTTAGAAATTATTCCCGTTGTCATTTCGAGCATGTGTGGCTCGTTTATTCTAGTATTGTGTTATTGTTGTTCCTACCTCCGACTGCTTTAGTCGTGAGATCTTGGTTGGTGGTTTAGCATTGATATTATATTGTTGTAGTTGAATTGTCTTTCCGGCATGTTGTAGCCGTTGAGTGGTGTTTATCAGGTTGGGATTTTGTTAGTTTCCGGCCTTTGGTTGCCGATGGTTTGTTGCGCGTGTCTAATGTTGCGTCACGTGCGTCGAATTTTTGGGCCGAGAGATTTACTATCTCTTTGGTTGTTTTTATTTCGGAGCTTGTTAGCTCGGGTCCCATTTTGTTTTTGCTTCCACAGGTTTTAGTTTTTGTTGGTTCATTTCGCCGTTATGGCTTTACCTTTCTGTTTCGAGCTTGATGGCTCATCTTTTGACTCCCACCATTATGCTTAGCAGGTGCTTGTCTGTCTCTTAGCTTGTCCTGGCGGCACGACCTTGGGATCTGGGTCGGGTCATCACATAAGTTACGTTAAGTTAAGCTAAGTTAAGTTAGGCTAAGTTAAGTTAAGCTAAGTTAAGTTAAGTTACGTTAAGTTAAGTTAAGTTAAGTTAAGTTAAGTTAAGTTAAGTTAAGTTAAGCTAAGTTAAGTTACGTTAAGTTAAGTTAAGTTGCTAGCTAGTTAAGTTAATACAGCGTTAAGTTAAGATAAGTTAAAGTTAAGAAGTTAAGTTACGTTAAAGAAGTTATGTTAAAGTTACGTTAGTTAATTAAGTTAAGTTAAGTGAAGTTAAGTAAGTTAAGTTAAGTTAAGTTCGTTAATTAAGTTAAACGTTAAGTAGGATAAGTTAAGTTACGTTTGTTGATTCTCATTTATATCTAGATTTATATGCTCGCTCATACACATTACATTAGTTTTATACATTAGTGGCTAATTGAGGTGCATATCAATTAGCGTGGCAAGCATGATATGACCCAGAACTTTTCCAAAGAATAGTTTATTTTATAGGCTTCACGGAGCGGGTTCGACGGAAGACTTCGGTTTGCTTACTTCTTAGGGAAGACATGCAATTATAACCAGCAACCGGTAACAAACCTTGTCTGCACATGGTCAAGCATGACGTGTTCAGTCAATCAAGTCTTAGTGGATTAATTAAATTTATTCTTATCAGTTTGAATATAAATTTAGACATTCCCTGGCTTCTTATACACGCCTAAAACAGCTTTCCGAAAAGCATGAAGACTTTCGCGATGCGAAGCGTGAGCAGAAACATGACGGTGCATGTCACCTACATTGCGGTTGTACCAACTCTTGAAGATCTGACATTCAGATTGCTCTCCTACCAGTCTCTGCAAATGTCTCTGCACCTACTCTCTGCTCTATATCAATGAAGATGAAACCATCAAGACAGCTCCATGCATTTAATGCATTCAACCTAATAGAGCTGTTATACTTCGCCTTCCCCAATGGATCTCCAGAATGCTCCAGCTATAAATACCTCCATTCAAGACTGAAGAAATACACTTGATGAAATGCTCTGAAAATCTTCAACAACTAAAAGTCTATATAATCAGTGCATTCAAGAGATCTTAAACTGATCAAGAAGTCCTCGACAACAACAAGAAGATCTGCATCAACACTTATCTTTTAACTTCTTGTTGTTATCCTTCATAACTATTCTTACTTGCAATTAAATATCTTGTTTACCCGATATTTAATTCCTAAACCTTGACACAAGTCAATATTTTTGTACACGATCCATTGGGTATATCCTTGTAATAGAACTAGTGGAAAACATAGTGCACTTTTAAATCCAAGGTTGACTGCCTTGGTGGTGGACGTAGCACTCTTTATAGTGTGAACCATCTCAAATACTTGTGTTCTTCCTTTACTGCTTGTTTACTCTTGAACTGTTTATTATTTCCTTTACCTATATCCTCTACTTCAGGCTTGAGTATTCAGTCAAGTCTACCGGTAGTCCTTAATCAGCAGACATGAACCTGTTTCCTTGCAAGACATCCGTTACTTCAATCTTCCCTATAGATTGCAAGTACTTGTCAAAGGAACTTACTTAAAAAGTTTTTAAGTGTCTAATAAGCTATTCAACCCCCCCCCCCTTCTAGCTTATTATTGTGCCCTTTGGGACTCACAACGTTAAGTTAAGCTAAGTTAAGTTAAGTTAATTTAAGTTAAGTTACATTAAGTTAAGTTAAGTTAAGTTACGTTAAGTTAAGTTAAGTTAAGTTAAGTTAAGTTAAGTTAAGTTAAGTTAAGTTAAGTTAAGTTAAGTTACGTTAAGTTAAGTTACGTTACGTTAAGTTAAGCTAACTTAAGTTTAGCTAACTTAAGTTAAGCTAAGCTAAACTAAGTTAAGCTAAATTAAGTTAAGTTAGGTTACGTTAGGTTAAGATAAGTTAAGTTAATTTAAGTTAAGTTACATTAAGTTAAGTTAAGTTAAGTTAAGTTAAGTTAAGTTAAGTTAAGTTACGTTAAATTAAGTTAAGTTAAGTTAGGCTAAGTTAAGCTAAGTTAAGTTAAGTTAAGTTAAGTTACGTTAAGTTACGTTAGTTAAGTTAAGTTAAGTTAAGCTAAGTTAAGTTAAGTTAAGTTAAGTTAAGTTACGTTAAGTTAAGTTAAGTTACGTTACATTACGTTACGTTAAGTTACATTACGTTACGTTACATTAGGTTACGTTACGTTACGTTAAGTTAACTTACGTTACGCTAAGTTACGTAAGTTAAGTTACGTTACGTTAAGTTATGTAAGTTAAGTTACGTTACGTTACGTTAAGTTATAACATTTTTCCAATAGGCATAGCGTGTTTTCATGTTATAATGGTCCATCGTAATCCATTATAAGATTTCACCAATAGGCGTAGCGTGTTTTCATTTTATAATGGTTCATCGTACTCCATTATACCATTTCGTCAATAAGCATAGCGTGTTTTCATGTTATAATGGTCCATCCGTCGTACTCCATTATACCATTTCGTCAATAGGTGTAGCGTGTTTTCATATTATAATGGTCCATCGTACTCCATTATAACATTTCGCCAATAGGCGTAGTGTGTTTTCATGTTATAATGGTCCATCGTACTCCGTTATACCATTTCGCCAATAGGCGTATCGTGTTTCATGTTATAATGGTCCATCGTACTCCATTATACCATTTCGTCAATATGCGTAGCGTGTTTTCATGTTATAATGGTCCATCGTAGTCCATTATAACATTTCGCCAATAGGTGTAACGTGTTTTCATGTTATAATGGTCCATCGCACTCCATTATACCATTTCGCCAATAGGCGTAGCATGTTTTCATGTTATAATGGTCCATCGTAGTCCATTATACCATTTCACCAATAGGCGTAGCGTGTTTTCATGTTAAGTTATTTTAAGTTAAGTTAAGTTAAGTTAAGTTATGTTAAGTTACGTTAAGTTAAGTTATGTTAAGTTATGTTAAGTTACGTTAATTTAAGTTAAGTTAAGTTAAGTTAAGTTACATTACGTTACGTTACATTAAGTTACGTTACGTTACGGTATGTTACATTACGTTACTTTACGTTAAGTTACTTTAAGTTACATTACGTTACATTACGTTAAGTTACTTTAAGTTACATTACGTTACGTTACGTTACGTTACGTTAAATTAAGTTAAGTTCAGTTAAGTTGTAATGTGAATGTTTTAATTTTTGTAATTATATTGATGCTAATCATTTTAATTATTGATATTATATCATTAAATTAACATTTCAAATATTAATTTCAATTTAATTTCAAATATTATTGATATTTTATCATTCATTAGAATTTAATTTCTATTTATATTTAGTGACGGAATTTTCCGTCGCTGAAAATAAACTAAAATTAAATTCTGAAATATTCAGCGACGAAATTTTCCGTCTCTAAAGGTGACCTTTAGCGACAGAATTTTCCGTCGCTGAAAGTTTTCAGAATTTAATTTCAGTTTATTTTCAGTGACGGAAAATTCCGTTGCTAAATGTCACCTTTAGCGATGGAAAATTCCGTCGCTGATAAATTCCGTCGTTGATGTTCAATTCCGTCGCTGATGATCAATTTCCGTCGCTAATCAGCGACTAGCGACGGAAAATTTTCATCGCTGAAAATTCTGTCGCTGAAGGCACGCTTTCTAGTAGTGTGAGATGGGTATGGGACATATAGGACTAAATGTTTGGGAAGAGGGTAAGGGAAGGAGGAGGGGTTGTTGTGACATTGGTTGTGGAAGAGGTTGCATCATCCATGGCCATTATTGGCTCTGATACCATGAAAGAGTAAAAGGAAGAACTACAAAGAAAGGAGGATGGAGACATAGAACACGTAAATGGTTCGCACCTTCCTATATCATGCATCGGTCAGTCTCATTTTTTAAATGGTTCTCGTCCCTTTACTTTACGAAACGTATTATGTGTGCCCTCCATGCATAAAAATTTACTTTCAATTCGTCAATTTTCTCGTGATAATAACTGTTTTTTTTAAATTGACCATTGTGGTTTTCGTGTGAAGGATCACCGCATGAGACAGACTATTCTTTCTGGTAGTAGCACCGATGGTCTCTACAATTTATCATTCATGCTCTCTTCTGCTCTTAACTCCATTGCTCTCATTGGTGAACGTATGACATCCAACACTTGGCATGCGCGTTTGGGGCACCCTTCCCAGCCTATTTTTTCATCTGTAGTCAGTAAGTTTTGGATCCCAGTTCATGGATCTCTGAAACCTAGTCTATGTCGTGTATGCCCGTTGGGCAAATCTTTCAGTCAACCTTTTCTTCCCTGTACATTTAACTCATTAAATCCCTTAGACATGTTACATTTGGATGTTTGGGGACCTTCCCCCGTTTCTTCTATTTCTGGTTTTAAATATTATTTGTCAATTGTGGATATTTTTCTCGCTATGTTTGGCTTTTTCCCCTCAAGCAAAAATCTAATGTTTTGTTTGTCTTTTCAACTTTCAAAATTCAAGTGGAAAACCAATTAAGCCGGAAAATTTCAGCAATACACACAATTAAGACCATTCAAAAAGATGGTGGTGGGGAGTTCATCAATACACTCTTCCCTCAATTTTTGGCTCACCAAGGGTTTCAGCACCAAGTAACTTGTCCATATACTCCCCAGCAAAACGGAGTAGTAGAACGCAAACACCATCATATTGTTGAGATGGGATTGTTCCTTCTTGCACAGTCTAATGTACCTCAAAGATATTGGCTCGAGGTGTTTTCTACTGCGGTTTTCCTTATTAATCGCCTTCCAATGTGTCAACTAAATTACATTTCTCCATACCAAAAGTTACTTAAGCATGTTCCCAATTATTGCTATTTAAAAACATTTGGTTGTTTATGCTTCCCTCACCTAGTCCCTTATAATCATCACAAATTGATGCTCAAATCCACCCCTTGTGTGTTTTTAGGGTATGATCAATTAAGGAAAGGGTACTGGTGTCTTGACCAGTCGACAGGTCAAATGTATGCTTCGCAACATGTATTTTTTGATGAAGATTGTTATCGTTTTGGTTCTAACACTTTTTCAGCAAATGCTCCTGGTCTTCACCACCCATCCGACCCACCTCAGCCCACTGACCCTTGTCAGTCCACTCCTGCCCACAGCCAGCCAACTGGTCACATTGTTCATCCTGGCTCGCGCCAGTCACTTGGACCAAACTCGCCTCTTCCTTCAGGACTTCCACTATTCTATTGGATTCATCTATCAGTCCCTTGGTCTTTCCGGTTAATACAAATTTGGGCCCTGAATCCCCCTTGGCTATTCCTACAAATACCATCCCACCTCCTTCCCATAGCCACACCCCTACACAATCATCCGACCATTCACCACCAGTTCTGGAACCCCAAGGGGTCAACTTGTCCCCCATACAACCAGCCTCAAGCCACCAACCTCGGTCCTCAACTTTCACCAACACTCCTGTCTCGTTCCACTTAGACACTTCTCCTACTTCTCCATCTTAAAGCACTGACTCCACACCTCCGCGTAATTTTCGAAGCATAAATGAATTGGTCTACGGTCCTTCGGAAGCCTTTACTACCATGTCTAACCACTCTCTTGAACCCCGCACCTTCAAACAAGCCGCACCATTCCCAAAATGGCAATCTGCTATGAATGAAGAATTACGTACCCTCCATAAAAATGGTACGTGGTCTCTTGTCCCTCGTACACATGCTATTAACGTTGTTGGAAGCAAGTGGGTGTTCAAAATCAAAAGGAAAGTTGATGGTACTATAGAACGTCATAAGGCTCGACTTGTTGCTTAGGGATACTCGTAACAAGAGGGTCTCGATTATGACGAAACATTTAGTCCTGTGGTTAAGCTTTCAACGATTCAGACAATTCTTGCTCTTGCTCATGCTCGTGCATGGCCAATCCAACAATTGGATGTTTGAAATGCATTCCTTAATGGCACTCTCAATGAAGAGGTATTCATGTCTCAACCACCCAAGTTCATCGACCCAAAACTTCCCAAGCATGTCTGCAGGCCCCACCATGCCCTCTACGGTTTGAAGTAATCCCTTCGGGATTGGTTTCAACGGTTACATGACTTCTTGCTCTCTCTTGGTTTTTTTAATAGGAAAGCGGATAGTTCCTTATTCATTCGTCATTCAAACTCATCCATCATTGCTATCCTTGTGTACGTGGATGATTTTATTGTAACAAGTTCTAATCCACAAGAGGCCTCCAAGGTTCTTGATGACATATGCCATACGTTTGATAACCGTCGCTTGGGTAATCTCAGCTTCTTTCTTGGTATTGAAGAAAATCAGTCCTCCACCACATTAACTTTGAGTCAATCACGCTATGCTAGTGACTTACTCAAGAAGTTCAACATGGCAAATTGCAACTCCGTGCCAGCACCAATGCTGCCAGGTTCCGACTTATCATCTACGACAGGTGATCCTCTACACGATGCAAGCGTGTATCGCAGCATGGTAGGTGGTCTCCAATATTTGACACTCACTCGCCTAACATCTCCTTCGTGATCGTCAATCAAGTGTGCCGATACATGCACCAGCCCACACATCTCATTTGCAAGCCGTCAAAAGGATTTTTCATTTGTACAGGGCACTCGTTCTCTCGGTTTAACATATACCATCTCTCCAGACACTTCCTTATCTTCTTATTCCGATGCCGATTGGGCTAGGGATCCCAATGATCGTCGACCCATCACTGGTGCCTGTGTTTTCATTGGCCACAATATTTTGGCATGGACGGAAAAAAAGCAATCCACTGTGTTTCCCTCATG
>JABEVN020003822.1:0-16784 GCA_013146195.2 Codonopsis lanceolata | reverse complement strand
AGGAATATTTGAAAAAACTAAAGAATTTTGATTCTTGAAATTATGTGAGACATGTAGCCCAAATTTTTTTGCCTTAAAAACGAGAAGTCAAAGTAATGAAACTAAAAACAAGTTTTTAAAAATTAATTTTTAATTTTTTATATCTAACTGTTTATACTTTTTGAGTTACACTTTTAACAATTTTGAAAAATATTCAATTTATGCATACATCGGATAATTGCATAAGGGTTATTGTTATAAAAATTAATAATAACAACTCATATTCTAGTGCTACTAAGCATCGGATTATATTAAGAATACTAATCATGGTGCTACCAACATCATATTATTAGTTGAAACATGATTATTAATCATGTTGCATAATAGTGAAGCTTGTTTGGTAGTCTCACATGGATAAACAATATTATTAATCTCGGTATTATTAGTTTCCTCGCTATTAATCCTTTCTTGTATATCAAGGGTATGGTAATTTTGAAATTAAAAATGTTAAACGTAATTTTTTTTTTTGTGAGAGTGCTAATAATATCACCCTCCCTGGTATTAATAGTGAGGAGATAATGACTTTATCAGGGTAACTAGGTATTAGTCAGAACCACCTATTTATAGTATGTAAAACTCCGATATTTTATCTATTTATATTTTTATAATTAAACAATTTTATAACACTTTTGACATATTTGTCCAAGAAATATTTGTTGATTTTTCATGTCATTATAGATAACAAATATATTAATATTATATTTAAAGCGACGAAGACATTGTATTGACTACTTGCCTACTCAATAATTTTATATTATATTATTATTAGTAATCATCTCTATTACAATACATATTCTAAAACATGAGTTTATTGATATGATTTATTGAGGGTGAGGATTTAATTTACGAAAAAGATCCAATGGCCATGATCTTATGCTCACACATGTAGAAATAGAAGAAAAACAAGAAGCGAGAAACTTCGGTCAAACATCTCATGCTGTGGAGGTTAATTGATAGGGCCGGAATTCTATCTTATATTATTGGACAAATTAAGGTAGTTTTCGGAGGATTATATGAAACATACTTATCAACTTTCGTGGGACCCATATTAAGATATCAATTTCTTTAAAGTTAACACTTATTTCCATTAAGTAGCTGACTGGATGAAAATTGCATCGCATGGAATGATTCTATTTGATTTGGTACCAGTTTATTTTACTGCTCCTCGTTCTTAAATAATCGTTACATTTGATTCGATTACGTAGTTTAAAAAAATTGAGCGATTATTTATATTATTGGTTTAATACGTATTTATTTAAAAGCTCATGTATATAAACTCATATAAATAGGGTGAAAAAGAAAGAAGTAAGGGTAAAGTGATAAAAATGATATTCTAAAAAGTAAGTTTAACCTGACAATTATTTTGAGACGGCGAAAAAAAGGCGATAATTTAAGGGCGGAGGAAGTAGATGATTATCCAATCGCCAGCCTTATGTGGTCTATTATAAATTCCGTAGGGGCTTTAACACTATTTATCAACATGAGAAAACTCGTATTCAATATTTTCTTCCAAAGAAACAGTTCGTAAACTTTAATTTTAACCGTTGCATAGTATTGAGACTTAATTTACTAATTTGTTATTATTATTTTTAAATTACTCCATTTCGTAATAATATGTCTTGAACTGCTATTGCATACATGTAAAAGCTTACATGAGATGGATAGAACGTACTCGGAGCCTTAAACTCGTCTTCATGTTTGCATGCCCCCTTAGATTACAGCTTAAAACGTAGAAGTTTGACATATGAATAAAGAGAATATTGAAGCGCTTAACTTTGATAGAAAATATTTATGTATTTTATTTGAGCTTTATTAAAATTGTAATAAAAATACATTTGTATAAAATTCTTTATTTTGGAAGAAATATTATTTATTTGTTTATTCCGCTGCAAGGTTTTGTTCTTTTGTTTTAAATGATTTTCATTTGAGATTTGTGAGTTGGTTCACGCCTAAAAGGTGTTTTTGGGGCGTGACAAAATATCATGCAACTCGGCTTATTAATCATATCGATGTTAATCATGGTAACCAAACGGCAATAATACCATGATTAATAATAATGAATCCCTAATTTATCTTTGTACCAAACGCCCCTTAAGTCACTATTATGGCAAAGGGCAAACCACTCAAGGGCGTTCGTTTAGCATTTAATTGGCCATAATGCGGGCTTTAAGAAATGACTCTTATTTAATAACCAAAATTAATATTTAGAAAAAATTACGGGCCGCTCCACTTTTTTGAAGCATTTAATTGCTAAAGTATACCCTTTTTATTTTCAATCGAAAAAAATCATTTTTAGTGGCAAAATGACAACGGTACCCTTAATGAATCGTAGGCGCGCTATGGAGGTCATTATTTTTGCACAACGATTCATCAATTTTATCGCATTATTTTTTGTATCGCGGTTCAATAGTGTATTTGCTAGTCTATTTGTGAACCGCGATTCATCAATTTTTATTGAATTAATTTTGCATTGTGGTTCAATAGTGTAACTACTAGTCTATTTTTGTATCGTGATTCATCAATTTTAGTGCATTAATTTTTGCACCACGATTCAATAATATAATTGCTAGTCTATTTTTGAACCGCGATTCATCAATTTTAGTACTTTAATATTTTTCCCTAATATTTATACATAAGTGACCCACGTCATAACATACTCAAGAAATATTAAGGCTATAACTATTACTAATTGTGTTGTTTGAGAATTACCGAATTGGAATGCATAAAGTGAGTCAAGGTCGTGTCTTAAGTTTGAGAATTGCCGAATTTGACTGTTTTCTTTGGATTTTGGGCCTCTTCAACTAGCTTCATAAAAAAAGCACTAACTCAATATAATACTATTACTAATACCCACAAAATTTTAGGTCCATAATTAGCTTAGGCCCTGGGTTGATGCCAAGTCTGTCCTTACCTAGGGCCAGCCTTGACTTCATGTATCCCAAATATGACTTCTCAGTTCTTATTCTCTCTTTCTCTCGGTCCAGATCAAACCCTAGAAGGCTGGAACAATAGAAGTCCTCGCAGTCGCAGCTTACAGCCTCGAACCGTCGCACACCTCTGTCACAAAGGTCACACGCCTCTTTCGCAGACTTACACGGTAGTAGTCTTCATCGGAGGATCTTGCTTCGTCGTTGCCGTCTCAGTCTCCACTCGTTACTCTGGTACGCTTCCACCATCTTCTTCTCTCTTTCACTTCGTCTCCCTCTCAATCTGTTGGTTCCCTTTCTCCCTCCCTTTCATTTAACTTGAGTAGTGAGCACTTCCTGTAGAAACTGATAAAGTTTACAAATAATGGCATAACCTTTCCATTAATTGAATCACCTATTTATAGGGAGAGTTACAATTAAGGTTACACTTGGAGTAGGGTACACGAAACCTTTAGAAGGAAGGAATCATAATAAGGAATGAACTATACAAGGTAATTACCATTAAATAATAAATACAAATAAACAAGAATAATTAATAAATATATTATTCTCAAATATGCCCTCGCAAGATGGACGTCCGAGGGGAGAGACCAATCTTGTGAAGTAATTGATGAAACCGTTGGTAAGCAAGAGGCTTAGTCAGTGCATCTACCAACTGATCAACCGAGGAAACATGGCAAACTCGCATAAGCCCATCCTGAACTTGTTTCCGAATGAAGTGAAAGTCCAGGGCCACATGCTTCATGCAAGTATAGAAGACCAGGTTGGAACAGAGACTAGTGGCACCCATATTGTCACAATAAATGATGGGTTGAGTTAAGGAGGTGATACCGAGCTCTCCGAGTATAGACACAATCCAGCGGACTTCAGCAGCCATGGCAGCCACAGCCCAGTATTCAACTTCAGTCGAAAAGGAAGCAACAATGTGTTGTTTCTTGGAACTCCAAGAGACTGGGTTACTACCAAGATAGACAATGTAGGCACTGGTGGAGGTGTAGTCATCTTTATTGCCAGCATTAATAGACCCGCAGAGGTACCGGAGAACTCGGACGGCATAGGCAACATTCGGACGAGTAAGAAATAGATACTGAAGACTCCCAATCACTACCTGAAATTTTGTCGATCAAGAAGAGTTAGGTGTTCAGATTTTTCGTAACGGACCAAACCGATCAAAACTGGATCAGACCAATACTTTGGTTTAGTCCTCGATCTGAATTTTCATAAAACCGGACATTTGGGTTGGTCCCGATTCTCGGACTAAAAAAACACGGAACTGAACCGACCCGACCCAATATGTTATTTATTTATTTATTTTATTATATATATTATATGTATATATATAGTAATTCCGAATACTTTCTTTGTTCTACTTTTTAGTTTGTACTCTTTTGTTATTTTGTTTCCTCTAGTTTTTTATGCTATGATTTATGATGTCCATATTTTTAATTGTTAAATATACTTTTATCGAATGTTTTTTAATATTTTTATGACGTTTCAGTCTTTAAAATTTTGTTATATATTTGTTTTAAACAATTAAAAAGTAAAAAAATCATAGTATTGGTCTGGTCCTAGTTCTCATACATCTTCTATTAGTTTTGGACCAGACCAATGTATTAGTTCTCATACATATTGGGTTCGTTCCAGTTCTAAATTTTTTAAGAACTAGACTATTGGTCCGATTCCGGTTTTCTTTTTTTTTTTCCCAAAAAAATGGACTGAATCGAACCAAGCTCACCCCTAAGAGCAGTACCAGACTGAAGTGTCAAGATTGGCAAGGTGGGTAGTGGAGTAGCAACCGGGCCAGCATCTGTCATGCATGTGCAAGCAAGAAGATCGGCAATGTATCCACGCTGAGAAATCAGGAGACTACTTGATATCTTGATGACTTCAACACCAAGGAAATAGTAAAGAACCCCGAGGTCTTTGAGAGAGAAGCAATCATCGAGCAAGGAGATGAAGGTCTGAACGGCAACGGGCTGGTTCCCAATGATGATGATGGCATCCACATAGACAAAAAGATAGATGGTGGTGCCCTATGCATTAAGTATGAACAACGATGTGTTTGCCACAGAATTCTTGAAGTCAGAGGCCAGAAGAAACTGACGCAGTTCATTGTACCATGCTTGGGGAGCCTATTTGAGACCATAAATAGCTTTCTGAAGCCGACATACATGCTGAGGGTTTTCCTTGTCGATGAAGCCAAGTAGTTGAGCCATGAATACCTCATCGGACAGGTTTCCTTGAAGAAAGGCAATGTTCACATCTAGTTGCCAAAGATCCCATACTCGATATATGACCAGTGAGAGAACAAGACGAACAGTGGTCGGTTTAACCACTAGGCTGAAGGTCTCGTGATAATCAACACCTGGTCGCTGGTGAAACCCCTTGGACACTAGGAGAGCTTTGTAACGATCAATAGTGCCATCAACGTGTCTTTTGATGGGGTAGATTCACTTACAACCAGCAATATTACGAGCATCTGCCGAGGGAACCAGATCCCAAGTACCATTGCGAACTAGAGCATCATACTCTTCGGACATGGCCTGGCGCCACTTGGCATCTTTTAATTAGTGCTTGAGTGACACATGTTGGTTCACTGTTTGCTGTAAGTTGAGTCGAGAGACTCAATTTGATGAGTGGTTTGTAGATATTTTTCTTAGAGCGGGTAACCATGGATGAGGTACCAATAGTAGCGGGTACATGAACAAGGTCAGGGTCAGTTGACACTGGAGCAGATGTAGCGGGCATTGGACTGGTAGGCATAGTGTTATCCTTGGGCATGGTGCTAGTTACCAAGGAGGGTTGAGCATAGGGCACATGACTTGTAGCGGCCACAATGCTATCTTCGGTCATAGTAGCCGGTGGTTGACGGTGGTGTATGGGCGAGCTGAGATCAACCACATTCTGATTAGTGCTAGGAACTATTGATGTGGAGTTATCGAAGTGGGCAGTAGACGGTGTGTATAAAGTCGAGAGTAGTTCATACAGAGGTAACAAGGAGGTATGAGTATAGATATATGTTTTAGCAAGGTGGGTGTACGATGTGGACATGGGAAAGGTAGACTCGACAAAGCGAACATGATGCAAAATAAACAGTTTGGTGGTGCTCGGATCATAACAGAGATATGCACTTTGAGTAAGCGAGTAACCTAGAAAAACACATGGAATGGAGCGAGTAGCGAGTTTGTGGGCGGAGTAGGGGCGGAGCCATGGGTAGCAAAGGTAACCAAAGGCACGAAGTTGGAAGTATTTGGGCAGAGATCCAAATAGTTTGTGGTAGGGAAAGAGGTGAGCGAGAGTGGGTGTTGGTAGCCGATTTATGAGGCAGATGGCAGTTTGGAAAGGAAACAACCAGAAGGATAGCGGAAGAGATGCTCGAGAGAGGAGAGAGAATCCGGTCTCAACAATGTGGCAATGGCGACGTTCCGAGAACCCATTGTGTTCTGGAGTGTGAGGAGGCGAGGTAAGGTGAGAGATGCCGTGATCGGACAAGTAGGCGGCCAAGCCAGTGTCCCGGGTAAGACCCGTGTACTAGCCGCCATTGTCCGAGTAAAGGGTGACGATGGTTGCTTTAAAATAATTTTCGACAAGGGCTTTGAAGCGGGGAAAGATAGTGGCGACCTTAGACTTTCATTTGAGTGGATAGAGCCATATGTAGTGAGTGCATTGATCGACAAAAATAATATAGTATTTAAATCCATCAAGAGAATGAATGGGGGAGGTCCAGACATCAGAGTAAATAATTTGAAGTGGGGAAAAAGACACAATGGTAGATTGGAAAAAAAGAATCTTGTGACTTTTATTGCATAAACAATCATTACAATGTTTTTGTTTGATGCGAGCAGTGTCTAAAGCTACGCCTAAATTAGATAGAATCTGACACTGGAGAGGGATGGCCAAGTCAGTGATGCCAGTCATGATGAGAGACTTTAGAACCTACACAAGTAGCTGAGGGGCAAGCAGAATGAGATGTGGTCGGCCATTCATACACACTATCTTTAGATTGACTGGTTAGCAGAATGCTCCCTATCCGTAGATCCTTCACATGAAAAGAATTTGGTAAGAACTCAAGAGAAGTATTATTGGAGATGCAAAATTGAGAGATGGAAATAAGGTTCTTTTTCATGTCAAGTATAAATAGAACATTATGCAAGGCAAAAGTGTATGATGTGTAGAGAGCGAAGAGGAGCCAGTTTTGGAGATAGTGAACCATCTACCATCACCAATGACCATGTTGTTTATGCCCGTGTAGGAGGAGTGTAAAGATAGGTTGCCAAGGTCGCTAGTAGCATGATGAGAAGCACCACTGTCAAGGAGCCATCCAGAGTCCCTGTGTCCGTTGTGGTTGCTAAGTGTGCTCGCGGTTGCCACTTAGAGCCATTGGCCGAGTTGGGAGCGGCGGGGATAGGTATTGTGGCGACTAGTTGAAAGTTGGGGCAACGAACAACCGTGTGTCCTTGTTTACGAAATCCTTGACACTTACCAAGATATGGTCGCTGTTGGCGAGGAGCAGTACCTTGGAACTAAGTAGGTTGTCGAGGTTGTGAGGACAATGACCGAGCTTGCAAGGTAGATTGTCGTGCAGACGAGTTGTTGGTCCTCGGAGAAGCAGGATTGGCCGAAGCAGGGTGCAAATAGGTCGCGAGCTGAGATTGCTTCAAGAGCAGTTCACGGTTGATGAGTTTTTCAAGAAGCTCATCAAAGGAGATGAAGGTGTCCCGGCCTTCGACCACATCAACAATGTGGCGGTAGTCATCGTCCAATCCCACAAGGATGATTTCAATGAGATCCTCATGATCGAAGGGTTTGCCGAGGGCAACGAGCTCATCAGAACGACTCTTGATGGAATGCGTGTAATCATAGATCGTCTAACTCCTTTTGGAGGCTCGCTTGAGGTAGTCCTTAATCTGCTTGATGTGGCCATGAGTCGGGCGAGCATAGGTGTGAGCCTGAGTTTCCCATGCTTCGCGGGTGATGGTAGCTTGTTGAATCATGGGGACCAAGGGAGCAAAAAAGAAGCCGACAAGAGCACCAAATAGAAGTTTGTCTTGTCGGATCTAGGGTTGATAGTGTGGGTTGGATGTGGGAACGTCCTTGGATGTTTGAGCATCCTTGGCGAGGACAGTGAGAGGCGGACATGGATGTGAGTTGTCTACAAAATTGTAGAGGTCATAGCCAATTAGGGTTGCCTCAACTTGAAGTTTCCAAGCGATGTAGTTGGTGGAGATGAGTTTGGGGATGTTGTGGTGAGAGATGTTAATGTGATCGAAGGTTTGGATTGGATCAACGGGGTTTTTAAAGGTAAGGTGTTGATTTCCATTGGCCATGGTGGTGAGTGGTTAGGGCGGCGGCTATAGGAAGAAGAAGAAGGTTTAGGAGCAAAGCTCTGATACCATGTAGAAACTGATGAGGTTTAGGAATAATAACATAGTTTTTCAATTGATTAAATCACCTATTTATAGTGAGAATTACAATTAGGGTTACACTTGGAGTAGGGTACACAAAACCTTTGCAAAGAAGGAATCATAATAAGGAAAGAACTATAAAAAGTAATTACCACTAAATAATAAATACAAATAAACAAGAATAATTAATAAATATATTATTCTTTAATAATTCCCTCTTTCTCCAAAACTTCTAGCATGAGCGCAAAAGTTGTATCTATCCACTAGTATTGTGCTTTAGTGCTTGTTTGGTGGAGCGTTTTAACCAAAACGCTAATAAAAAACGTAGTGTTTTCTCTTTAAAAGTGTTTCAATGTAGCGTTTTAAAAATGTGGAGCGTTTTAAAACGCTTCAATTCGGAGTGTTTTAAAAATGTGTTGCGTTTACAACTATTTTGTTTATAAAAATAGCGTTTTGAAATAGTTTTCCAAACATGTTTACGAGAAAAAAAATTATGTTTTGAAAATGCTGCGTTTTAAAAACGTTACGTTTAAAAAAGAGTTCCATTTTCAAAACGTTATATCAGACGAGGCCTTTGTTAGATTTATTGGGAGACAACCATTCTTTATTATTTACAGGCAATTAAGCCAATATCGACTGTCATTAACTGGTCACTCTATTCCTTCAAATCCCTGTTCAATTGTATTTCAATTGAGATTTGGTTTTGTTTAATTTGTGTGCCTTTTTTGGTTTTTGGAACTAATTCAATTACTCAATATATGTGTAGTGTTTTCAAGAAAACTATGTGTGGAAAGCTTCTTTTTAATTTTTTAATTCCTAATTAGGATTTATGTGAGATTTGGAATTTCTTAGACAATTGTAAGAATCATGTTTATTTAATCTTTATTCATTTGGTTTGAAAATCTTATGTTTAATGTTTGATGTTAAGCTGTTAGTTAGCCTAACAATTTTTAAAATTTTCTATTTTTTTCCTATTTAAATCACCAAACCAAACCATTCGATTTGGTTTGGTTTGGTTCGGTTTCAAACATCATGCGATTTTGTTCAGTTTGAAAAAAAATAAAACCGTTAGAAGTCGATTCGATTTGTAGTTTTGGCCTCAAACCGTTACACTCTTAAATTACCACTAGGGGCTTGTAACAATCCAAACCCCAAGCAATTGAATTTTGCAATCAGGTCCTAGTGCTTGAAAAAAAGGTCGAAAATCTGCTTCATGGCTCAAATTTGATGCCGAATGGGTTTAGAATTATTCTCGAAAGAATAATTAATTACTTTTACCACGAAAAATCCTTTCAAAATAAGGTTGAAAAGTGAAATCTTAACCAACCTAGAATCCACTGAATAAATAGGAGAACTCTAATTTTATTAAAAATAATGAATTAATTTGGAATTACATTGAAACTTATTTTTATATGACTAGTAATGCTTGGAAAACACGTTAAAAATATTACCCTATTAAAGATTAAAATCAAAATTATAATTAAAAAATAAACTCAAACTTAAAAATAAAATTAATTCAATCTTGTCTACATCAATCACCCACATTTGAAGAATTCAACCTCGAGTTCATGCCCGTAACTTGAAATTGTTCATGCCAAATTAAGAGATACTAGTTGTTTTAACTCGTGCATTAAACGCACGTCAACTAAATCGTACATAAACAAAATAAAAAAAGATAAAAAATCTTAAATGATAAAATAAGAAGAATCGATTTATTAATAATTACACATAAACATATCACTAATTATTATATATTCTAAAAAATATACTTATATACAACATTTGTTGTCTTATTAGTTGGTTTCCATCTTCATTGCATATCAATATTTTGAAACCAAAATAATTTGTTACACTAAGTGCGACATATACCTGCTCAAGGCTAAATATTAGTTTCTTCAAAAAGAGACATACGTGCAATTATTGAATTTGACACTTGTTAATTGTCATTGGATATGATACTAGCAATTAAAATTGTCTTCTCTGGAACTTGAAAGACAATCTTACATCGGATGTAGTTAATGACAATCTTGGGATAAAAACATTTTCTCCAACATTGCTTCCTTTCAAAAAAATTGTTTCAGCAAAGTGATCCCCAAGATTTATGATGATTAGTCTTGTTTCATTACACAACCCAACATGGTAAATACTTTTCAATAGCATTGCTCGAACACCAATTTTAAGTGTCAATTCATGGTCTGACAACTCAAACACTTCATACTATTCAAAAACCCCGTAGAATGAATGTCTTCGAACAAACTTGAATTTTTTCTGTCTTGCAAATAGAATCTGAACTCAAATAAGTTATTCCTTTTGAATGATTACTTTTATTAAATTATATTTGTATTTTATGAATAAAGAAATTTCTGATAAGAAAATAAGCTAAAATCAAAATAACGAAATTATTTTTATCATTAGCTAGTATTCTTGTTTCGTAAATTATTTTGATTTTCCTAACTTCCATTATATTTATTCTTTTATTGACTTCGTAACTATTATTTTTGTTTTATTTTAAGAATTATTTTTACGAAAAACTTTTCTTCCGAAAATTATTTTTATTATTTTGCTAACCTTAGTTTAAATTGTTTTGTTTTATTGACTCTGTAACTATTATTTTTGTTCCATCAAATATTTTTATTTTACTAACGTATTTTTGTTTTACATAACTATTTTTAAGAATTTATTTTAAAATTTTGTTCCGTAAATTATTTATATAATTTTACTAACTCCAGTTTAAATTATTTTTGCTTTATTGACTCCATAACTATTATTTTTGTTCCATCTAATAATTTTTTATTTTACTAATGTATTTTTGTTTTAAATAGCAATTTTTAAGAATTTGTTTTAAACTTTTGTTCCATAAATTATTTTTATTATTTTAGTAACCTCAATTTAAATTGTTTTTGTTTTATTGACTCCGTAACTATTATATTTGTTCCATCAAATATTTTTATTTTACAAATGTATTTTTGTTTTACATATATATTTTTTAAGAATTTGGTTTAAACTTTTGTTCTGTAAATTATTTTATTTTACTAACCTCTGCATTAAATTATTGTTGTTTTGTTGATTCTGTAACTTTTATTTTTATAATGACTTTTTCCATAAATTATTTTTCTTTTACTAACCTCTTATATTTTTGTTTTCTTGAATCTATAACTATTATTTTTTGTTTTAGTTATTATTTTTTATGTTTAAAGAGAGGAAAATGTTTAAACGTAATTAAAAGGGGGGAAATAGTGGTGATTGGAGAGAAAACTGGGAGAAGACGGGAGAGAGAAAGAGAAATACAACTAGAGAAAATAGGGAGAAGATAGGAGATAGAAAGAGTGGAATGGTAACTCCAAAGTCAATAATTCAAATGTGAGATTTTGGAGGGATAAATCTACCCTTGCCATTATATATATTTTTTAAATTTTTGTTCCGCAAATTATTTCTATAATTTTACTAACCTCAGTTTAAAATTATTTTTTGCTTTATTGACTCCATAACTATTATTTTTGTTCCATCAAATATTTTTTATTTTACTAATGTATTTTGTTTACATATAAATTTTTAAGAATTTGTTTTAAACTTTTATTTCATAAATTATTTTTATTATTTTAGTAACCTCAGTTTGAATTGTTTTTGTTCCATCAAATATTTTTATTTTACTAACGTATTTTTGTTTTACATATATATTTTTAAGAATTTGGTTTAAACTTTTGTTCTGTAAATTATTTTATTTTACTAAACTCCGCATTAAATTATTTTTGTTTTGTTGATTCTGTAATTTTATTTTTATAATGACTTTTTCCATAAATTATGTTTATTTTACTAACCTCTTATATTTTTGTTTTCTTGATTCTAGAACTATTATTTTTGTTTTAGTTACTATTTTTTATGTTTAAAGAGAGAAAAATATTTAAACATAATTAAAAGAGATGAAATGGTGGTGATGAGAGAGAAAATGGGGAGAAGAAGGGAGAGAGAAAGAGAAATAAAACCAGAGAAAGTGGGAAGAAGTTAGGAGAGAGAAAGAGTGGAATGGTAACTCAAAAGTTATTTTGGAAGGATAAATCTACCATTGTCATTATATATATATATATATATATATATATATATATATATATATATATATATATATATATATATATATACCATTTGTTGCTATATCATATATATATATATATATTTATATATATATAACAATATATAAAATATATATGTTTATATATATATATATATAAAATATATATATATATATATATATATATATATTTGAACGCTAGCTATATAATATATATATATATATATATATATATATATATATAATAGCTAACTATATTAAATCATATATATATATATATATATATATATATATATATATATATATATATATACTTTTATATACTGCTATATATATATATATATATATATATATATATATATATATATATATATATATATATATATATATATATATATATATATATATATATAATTCCTGCATTGACTCTTGAAATCTCTAAAGAAATTGTTTATTCAACCACATCAACCTCATCAAATGAATTTGCAATTCCAAATCAAAATCTGCATCCCTTTAAATGCGATCCTCATAACCACCTCGCTCAAGAAATAATTGCTCTAACATCATCATGCATTTTTCCAAACGCAAGCTTGACCAAATTTAAATTTTCCTCTAGTTTCTGATTCATCACATGCGTTACCCTAAACAACTCACGCGTCTTGCAGCTCTTTTGATCGTCCTCTTCCTTGTACCCATCTTCCCTGTACCCATCGAATTCTTTGGGTCATTGATAAACATGTTGTTGGGGGAGATTTGCTGGACTTGTTATGTAGCCATAGCAGGGGATGGTGGCAGCATGTAGTGGTTCTACGGGCTGTTGTTGTGTTTTTGGCAAATTATTTTGGAAAGAATAATTAAGGGCTCGTTTGTTGTGGCTGATGACTTATAACTTATGGCTGATAACTTAAGTTGATGGCTAAATGACTTGTGGATGATTGCATGATAGCTGCGATTTGTTCTGATTCGATGTTGAAAAGCTGTTTATGAGTTGTTATAATTATTTGTTAAAAAAAAACTTCAAAATTAGTATTCATATTTTTATGTATATTTCATAAAAGGATGAAATGAGGATAATCAAATATTTATTAATGAATAGTTGTCTTCATCTTTAAAAAAAAAAACCAAAAAAGCTTAAAATTTTGGCTTTTTGGCTTTTTGGTTTTGTCTTTTCAATGCATAAAAGATGTTATACCTTATTTATTGATTTTTGGCTTATAATGTAAAATAAACACTCTAAATATGACTTTTCAAAAGCCAAAAGTCAAAAGTCACTCCAAATAAGTTGCAACAAATGAGCACTAAGTGCTTTTACCACGAGAACTCCCTTCAAAAATAAGGTTGCACATGTGAAATTTTAACCGACCTACAATCCACTAGAAAGAAATAACTAGAATCCACCAAATAAAAGAGATAAATCTTATTTTATTAAAAATGATGAATTAAATTGAAACATACTTTTATATGACTAGTAATGCTTGGAAAACAAGTTAAAATTTCATAAAAATTACAATAAAAATAAATTAAAGGCATAAATATACTTATAAATATAAAATATATATACTACCCAATTAAATATTAATATGAAAATTACAATAAAAATAAATTTACCCAAACTTAAAAGTAAAACTAATTCAATCTTGCCCTACATCAGTCACCCACATATCAAAAGAACTCATCCTCGAGTTCATACTCGAAACTTGAAATTGTTTTTTTTTTTTTTTAGGAGAAGCAGGGCGGCACCTGCGAAATTTATTAAAAGCAGAGGAAAAAACAAACGGAGGGGGACAACCAGCCTTACCCAAAAAAAGGGGGGACAAAGGAGCCCAACCTCAAAAATAAAATGGCAACATAGAAAGGACTTAACTATGTTTACGAAAATTATAAAAACCTAACTGATCTGGACGAGCGGTAACCAGCGGGGGTAAATCAGCAGTCGAACCATAACACCGATAACCTTTGTGTACATGAGCCACTTGCGACAAGTCTATCGACTCACAGTGCGCTCTCTGAAAACATGCATAATAGAATAATTGCCAAGATAAGAGCGGCGATCCACGAGAAGCTCATACTCATACATCCAAGGAACACTATGGCGATGGGACAGGACCATAACAGCAACCAAAGAATCAGATTCCACTATCACATTTGCAATATTGAGATTACGACATAACCGAAGACCATCACGCAATGCCTTAATCTCAGCACCGTATTTGAGCGAGGACCATAAAAGCCGAATAAGGCGTAACAAAGCCCCTCGACTATCGGTAAAATACCTCCACCCGAGATGCAACCCACGAGCAGGCATAACCATCGGTATTGAGTTTATAACAACCCTACGAAGAGTGAGCCATCGAACCCAGCCTTTTCAAAGAAGGAACAACAATAGGCAAGCTAGACATTCCAAGCCCAAACTATCCATAACGAAAGATTAGATTTGGGACGAAAAAACGAAGCATATCAAAAGACTACCTTTGACACGGCATTTATCCTATACGGCGCATCTAATATCATCAAAAGCTGCACAACAC
Source organism: Codonopsis lanceolata (assembly GCA_013146195.2). NCBI lineage: Eukaryota > Viridiplantae > Streptophyta > Magnoliopsida > Asterales > Campanulaceae > Codonopsis > Codonopsis lanceolata. The sequence continues at coordinate 1,819 of JABEVN020003822.1, read as the reverse complement.
CAGCCTTCCATATTTCCCGGCATGAAAAAACAAAAATACCCACACAACGGGCCCCGGCGGTTCTGGCCGAAAATGTTACCACACCACGAGGTAAATAAATGATCGAAGGATACATATAAATCATTCTTGTGTAAAAGATTCCCAAAATATCTCCAAACCTCTTTTGCTATATCAGAGCCCAAAAACAAATGGGCTAGAGACTCACAGTTCGGCTGATTGCAACAGTGGCACTTTGAAACAATGAAGACCTTCTTAATTCGCAGCTGAAGGTCCATAGGGACTGCTCCCAGCGATAACCTCCACATGAAGCAACTGACTTTAAGCGGAATCCAAGTTTGCCATATTTTGCTTTCGAGACTAGGTAGCGGGAGGCGAACCGCATCCGAAAAGCCGAGGAAAGGAAATCACCAGTATTAGAGAGAGTATAAACAAGTCTATCCGGAAGTCTTTCATCACAGACCACACCGAGCCAGAATGAAGATGATCGAGGCGGCAGATGAATCAAAAGATCAAGATCGGCGAAGCGATGGGCGGACATAACGTTGCATCAACGGGACGGGGACCTTCTAGGACCTCTCGGACCAATTATCGGCCAAAACAAATGCGACCTTCACCAACAACCCACCTACTTTGAGCAGCCACAACAGGAATATGAGACATGATCGCCTTCCATTGAGGAGAAGCTACAGCGCAATTAGAAAACCCGTAAGCCCCATCATACTTTGAGTAAACAAACCGAGCCCAAAGACCTTTACTTTGCATAGCGTTCCAAGCCATCTTAGCGTGCAGAGCAGACATAACTTGACAAAGGGATCGAATTCCCAGTCCACCTTCAGCAACTGGGCAGCATATAGACGACCATGAAATCCAATGGGAACGAGAATTACCCCCTGAACTCCACAGAAAAGAAGCCATATGAGCTTGAACATCGAGCACTTTCTCGGGAACATGAGCAGATGCCGCGTGAAGATCGAATCTTTGCCGAAACAGACTTAATCAAGGTAAGGCGACCCCCATAGATAAAAGACAACCTCTCAACTGAGAAAATCGACGAATAAACTTGCGATCAATATCCTCAAAGTAAGAACATTTAATCCTATAAAAGATAGGAATACCCAGATACCGCATCGGGAAAGAAAGCCGACTACACCCCGGCCACTCAACAATACAACGAGACTTATAGGATGAGCAAGAGCCATGAACATAAAAGCCACTCTTGCTGAGGTTAAGCAACTGACCAGAACTTCGTTCGTATTTACCCATCACCTGCCTTAGAGCAATAATCGATTTTTTGGCGCCATTACAAAATATTAACATGTCGTCCGCATACGAGGAGGTGAGTAATGACCAGTCCCCGACCATGAGAGAGAATGTTGATCCAGCTAACGGCTTTGTTAATAGCAGCAAGAGATAGAACTTCTGAGGCGATAATAAATAGCAATGGCGAAGAGGGTCCTTTAGCGTAACCCCGTGAGGAAGAGAAAAAACCATAGTTGCCACCATTAACAGGATAGAATACCAAACATTACCAATCGATCGAAATAAGATCACAAAAGCGACTAAGCAGAAGACAAAGAGTTTTTATCCGGAAAATCCCATTCCAACCATTCGTAGGCTTTGGACATGTCCGCTTGAAAGCCACATTACCACCCCTTATTTATGGCCGATTCTATGAATCAATTCTGCGCAAAGAGCAATATTTTCCTGAATACTCCTTCCATAACAAAACGATTGTTCCCAAAATAATCTACAGCGACATAAGCCAATCAGTCGCAATAATTTTGGAGATAATCTTGCTTGAGAAGTTACATAAGCTTAT
>JABEVN020003821.1:0-16795 GCA_013146195.2 Codonopsis lanceolata | reverse complement strand
AATGGGCGATCGAGATCTAGTCCCCACATTTCGAAGTATGTGTTTGAGGTGCGAAGGTAATCTTGGGATATTTGCGAACCTTTGACATTTGTCGCACTTTCGGCGTATGCCTCGGCATCCTTTCTCGATGTCGGCCAATAGTATCCGTGAAAAATGACCTGTGGGCCAAAGTTCGAGCCACGGATGGCTACCACACACCTCCGTGTACCTCGGCAAGTAATCCTGTGTGGTCACAATTAGAAAACGCACCTTAAGAAGAGGGCTTCGTGTAGGATCGCTTTGTATAGTACATCCCCAATTAAAGCATATCGGCGACCTTCTTGCCATTGCCCATCCTTGTTCTCGTCAAAAATTTTGGCGGTATCCACAGCCGATGTATTTTTTGATATCATCGATCAACACTCCGTCGCTTTGTTCTATCAACGATACTTTCTCTTTATCAATGGGCGAGGTATCCGAGTTTCGATCCATGTTTCTTGGGGGAGCTCGCCGGGATTCACTTGTGGCCATTTTGAGGTAGTGCGCGTGTTTTCCTCCCTTCTACTTGTTCCGCTCGATTATTCGAATTGGCGAGGATGCTCACTTTGCTAATGCTCGGTACTTGTCGAGGGTTGGATGATTTACCGTATTCCCAGAAATGCAACTTTGACCACGGCAGTGGGAGTCGTGATTTGAAGATCAAGATTTGAGTGGCTCTATCTCGGGCGGCTCGGCGCTGTATCGAGGCCGTGCTCGGCTGACGGCGTTGTTCGTATTTGGGAAATTCGGTTTCGAGGCTTTCTTGATTCCGTTCCATCGGTGTAATGAGGAGAATGCCCGCTCGTTTCCGTTTTTGTTGGAGCGATCCATCCACGAACAATGTCCGAGTGAGGTGGTCGCGTTTTGCGAGACAGCTCTTGCACAGGCAGGGCACTCGCTTGTAGAAGGCCTTTGATCTGGCGCATTAATTTCTCCTTCTGCCGAGTTGAAGGATGCCTCGGCAATGAAATCGGCCAAGATTTGAGCTCTGATGGTTTTTCTTGGGAGGTAAACAATTGCGTGTGTCATTCGATGGCCTTCATCATTCTTCCAGCAACATCAGGCCTGTGTAAAATTCTTCGTAGGGGCAAGTCGGTGTAAACCCCAATTTCGTGGGCTTTGAAATATGGCTTCAGCTTTCTCGCCGTTATCATTAGCGCGAGAATCACCTTTTCGATGTGCATGTACCTCGTTTCAACTTCAGTTAGTGCATGAGATACATAGTAGATGGGTTTCTGAAGTCCTTCTTCCTCTCGCAACAGCACCGATGCTATGGCTGTATCCGAGATAGACAAAGAGTCTTTCTCCTGGTTTGGGGCAGCTTAGCAGGGGTAGGCTGCCGAGGTATTTTTTGAGCTCGTCAAACGCGAGGTCGCATTCTTTGTCCCATGTGAATTTTCTCGCTCCTCTCAGGATTTTGAAGAAGGGGAGGCTTTTTTCAGCTGATTTTGATATGAACCTTCCCAAGGCGACTATTCGTCCATTCAGCTTTTGAACTTGCTTGATGCATATTGGTACCTCCATTTCGGCGAGTGCTTTTATTTTCTCGGGATTTGCCTCGATGCCGCGCTCATTCACCATGTACCCCAAGAACTTACCCGCCGTTACGCCGAAGGCGCACTTGGCGGGATTGAGCTTCATTTTGTTCTTTCTGAGGTTTGCGAAGGTTTCTCTGAGGTCGTCAATGTGGCCTGTTTCCTTCGTTTTAATCACCATATCATCTATATAGGCCTCCACATTCCTTCCCAGTTGATTGCCGAAGACTTTGTTTACCATTCGCTGATAGGTGGCCCCCGCGTTTTTTAGTCCGAACGGCATCATATTGTAGCAGTAGAGCGCGCCTGCCGCTCGGAAGGCTGTGTTCCCTTGGTCCTCTTTCCACATCCTGATCTGGTGGTACCCTGAGTAGGCGTCCACGAAGCTTAAAATTTTGTATCCCGAGATAGAATCGACCAGTTGATCTATCCTCGGCAGTGGATACCAGTCCTTTGGGCATGCTTCGTTAAGATTGGTGAAGTCCACGCACATCCGCCATTTTCCGTTATTTTTCCTGACCATCACCACATTTGCAATCCACGTAGGGTAGTGGATTTCTCTTATGATCTCGGCCCGAAGAAGCTTGGCTATTTCCTCCTTGATAGCCTCTTGCTTTTCCGGGGAGAAATATCTCGGCCTCTGTTGCATAGGTACAAATGCTGGGTTGATGCTCAATTTGTGCACTGCTACATCCTCGGCAATGCCTTCCATATCCTCGGCTTGCCATGCGAAAACATCAGTGTTTTCCCTTAAGAACTCGATTATTTGTCTCCTTTCGTCGCCCGCAATTTCCATTCCCACCTTTATTTTCTGGTCGGGGTAGTTGAAGTTTATGATAACCTCTTCTACATCTTCCATAGGTTGTATGATTGGATGATCTCGAACATCGAGGCTTTCAATTTCAGTTTTTTCGTTCTCGGCACTCGAAGTTCCTTCTTCCAGACGCGGGCCGACTTCCTTGGCTTGCTTTGGTTGCTACGGGGTGGAGCTTTCCCCGTCGAGCCCTCTGGCTCGTTTTGCTGCCTGCTCACCTTCTATTCCCTCGGCCTCCGGCCTTTTCAACTTTTTCTCAGCCTCCTTTTTCTCGCTGATCAGGTACTCTAAAGTAGTGCGAGCGTCATTCTTGATGACCCCTACTCCGAACGAGGTCATATACTTGACTCGTTGGTGGGCCATCGATGCCACCATTCGGAATTTGGCCTGGGAAGGTGCACCGAGGATAGCGTTGTAGGGAGAGGGGAGATCAAGGACGAGGAAAGTGACTTCCTCGCTTCTGGTGGTATCTCCCTCGCCCAGGCTGACTATAAGTCCCACTGTTCCTTTGGCCGTGACCTTGTGGCCTGTGAAGCCCTCTAGTTGGACTCGGCTCGGTGTGAGGTGGGCATCGCCGAGCTCTAGCGCCAGGAAGCACTTATAAAACATCACGTCTCTGCCCGCCCCAGTATCTATCAAGACCCGTTTAACTAGGCTGTTGTGAATGCCGATTTGCAGAGTTAACGGGTTTTGGCGAGCATAATCGTTGACCGCCAGCTCGGCGTCCCTGAATACCATTTCGTTTTCCACCATCCCGTCCATGATGTTTTCCGCCGAGCTATTCAGGCAATTGATGGCATTCTTCAACTGCGTGATACTCTGGGTATCCTCCCGAATGGTGTTTACCACTGGCCGGTTGTCGGGCTGTCTGTTTTCGCCCCCCGGAGCCCTCGGTCCGGGGGCGCGAATGTGGACTTCTCTTGCCACAAACCTCCTGTCTCCCTCGTTAATCACCCTTTGTATTGCTTTTTTTAGCTGTATGCACTCCTCCGTGACATGGCCGACCTCATTATGAAAGCTGCACCTTTTCCGCGGGTTTCGCCCTTCCGCTGGTGCCCTCATGGGGAATGGTGGACGTATCTTCTTTTCTCTCTGGAGAACGTCCATTATGTGTTCCCGAGATTCATTGAGGGGGGTGAAATCTTCCAGCTCGAATTCCCGTCTTGGCCCCCTAATCTCGCCAGTGAATCTGGTGCCTCTTTCCTCCTCCCTTCTCTTTGCCGAGGTGGCGTCCTCCTGCCGAGCTTTCCCCTGCTCTTTTTCTTTATTTGCGAGCGTCTGGTCTGGAAGGGACGTTACCCCTTGTGAGTTTCTTGTGGTGGGGGGTTGCTCGCCGTCCAGCAAGGCCACCCTTTGTGCTGTCAAGAACATCTCGCCGACAAGTGTCCTTTGGTCGCATGAGGAGCTCGTTCGACAATTTCCGTACTAGGCTCCGGCCCGAAACACATCCTCACCGATGTGTCGGGGAATATCGGGATTTGGTCGGGATTTCTTTAAAGCGTGCCATATGCGCCCGATGCGGTTTCTCCAACCTCTTGTTTCACGCGCTGCAGTGCATCTCGCTTTTGGGAGAGCACTGCGAGCGAACTTTTTTCAAAAATGCCCTCTTAAAGTCATCCCAACAGTGATAGAATCGGGTGCTAGCAGTTGTACCTTGTTGAGCACACTTCTTGAGGGTTCAGTGAACACTAAGCACCATATGTCGCCCGGCCTAGTTGCGATGATCATTTCGATTCGAACCCGACACGTGGTCAGGCGTCGTGTTACCGATGTAGTCCTCGAAGTGTGGAATCTTTACTTTCGAGGGAACTTCCACCTCTCTTATCACGCTTAATAAATGGCCCCCCGATTTTCTTGAGGACCGAGTTAACTCCATAGCTCGCTGTAGAGCTTCCACTTTTCCATCCATGCCCTTATCTCGGCTTTGTCATTGGCTTTTCGCCTTGTGCAGCCAGCAGGTGGGAGCTTAGCCCCTTTTTCGACTGCGGTACCTCGGGCTCTTCCTCGATCATATTTCTCACGGGGGACCCCAAGCGAGCCTCCTTTGCAACTTGGTGGCACGGATGCGAGACTTGGAGTGGGCTTTGTTCGAGGATCGAGCATATGGTCGAGACTCTCCTTCCTCGCTATGGGCTCGACAATTGTCGTCTCGGCGGGGAATTTTAGAGAGAATGAAGCGCTGCCGTCGATCCCTCGCCGGCCACCCTCTTTGGCCTCGATTTGACATTGGTGGTAAACTTTGCCTTTTTGGCTTTTGTAGTTTCCATCCTTTCCCAAACCGATTTCGATTCTTGAGATGCTTTGTTCGATGATTATGGGCTCGGGTTAGGGGCAGGGTTTTTTGTCTTAGCTCGTGCATCTTTGTCTCGGCTTCCCTGAATTTTTAAATTTTGCACAAGGTCATTTGGTGCTCCCAATACGCATACTCGGCTCTTCTTGAGCCGTTGGGTCTATTTGTTTTACCACGCGGTTCCTCCTTGTTGGCCACAGAGTCTCGACCTCTCGGAGGTCGGCGTCGTTGTCTTTATTTTTGTTCGAGAGCCGTTTGTGCGTGGCTATCCTTCTTTGGTCCTGGCCGATACCTCTGTAGCGAGGCACCCTGAGTTCTCCCCTCTCCGCCCCTCATTCAGGTCTTGTGCCGCGCCTCGGCACAGCTCCTTCTCTAGATGGGTGGATGCCGCGGGGGTCACGCTCTTTGAGGCTTGCTTTTGGACTTAACCATCCCTCTCGCCTCGCCTCGCGACGATGTCTGGGAAAAGTCGTTTCCCAAGCGAGAATCCACCAACCGATCACGCAATATTCGTGGTGATCTTGTCTTGACGTCACGTATGCGCGAGGATGAGGTGGCGCCTTCTTCTATGTCAGCGGTTAACCCGCACGGTAAAAACAATAAACTCCGTTAAGGTGTCGGGTTGGCTCGACGATAACCCTCCTGGGTGTATGAATTAGTTCTCGGTAAAGTTTTGGTAATAAATGAGCCGTGATAATTGTTTGATAGAGTCGTGATAAGAGAGTTAGAATATCTTTGAAATTACATACCTTGCCCTGAATAAGGGCTCTCATATTATACCGATATTGATGGCGACGGGCGCTTTGCTATCGGGGGAAACACAAAGCGGCCGCTATTAAATGCGCTGAGGCGCTTGTCGAGCCGGTGAACTGCGTGTGTGTCGGAGAGTTGGTATCAGCGTGCAGCGGTTTTCTCGGGCCTAGTGGAAATGGTTTTGTTTCGGTGAATGATTGGTTCGAGGCCGAGGCCGAGCGGTCTTCGCAGTGACAAAAGCTTTGGTTTATTCGTCAAGGCTGAGGATTTACGAAGACCGATTTGGGGCGGAGGCCGAGGATCCCGCGATCTGTTAGGTGAGTTACTGGCTCGTAGTTAGTGCCGAGGGTATCTATGCCGAGGCCGGAATCATTTATCTATTGGCGAGTGATCTTGTCCTCGCAATCCGTGGTCTCATGGGTGGGACCCTCTTCATGCCGAGGGGATATCGTTCATACCGAGGGTTGACCCTCGATTTCAATCCCTTCAAGAGTTTACTTTTAATGCCTAGTTGTTGATATTTTGTTCATATATATATCACAGCTCACATATTTAAATACCGTGGTTCACATAATTTTCTAATTGTTGATAGTTTTTGCAATGCATGCGGTATATAAATATGTGAACCGCGATACTCTCATCTTTATTCGTAGCACGCTCTTGCTCATTAAGGATAATGCGGCCTTTTTCGCTCAAAACGGTCTTTTCTCGATTGAATAAAAACTAAACCGAAGAGGTTAAAACTTTAAAAAGTGAACCGACTGAATTTTGCCTTTTCAATGCACACCCTTAATTTATTTATGTCATGTGATTAGGCCTACGTCATATTTTGTGGGCGACCCGAAGGACGCACATGTTGGTGACGATAGACAAAAGCAACAAGATAGTGGTAGCCCAAGCACTTCAAATCCAACCTAAGGGACTAAGAAGTAGGATAAATTGCACTCGCTTCACTTCACTTAATTTCCAACCACATAAGGTTACTTTCGCTAACTTTTTCCTAAAATATATATCGCACCTCATTGCACCAAGTCACTGACCTCATCCTCTTTCCACCGGCTAAATCGAAACCCAACCCATTTCGACAAATTTCACCATTCTCAATTGCTCTCTTTCTTTCATGTTGATGTGCGCGAACGCAACTCGGGCAAGATTACCCGGCCGTATCAAGTAATAAAGTACGTAAGTACGAGTCGATCCCACGAGGAATGCACGAAATTCTCACTCCAACTAAGTACCGAAATTATGCTAACTAATTATATTTGAGCGAAAAGAAATTAAATTAAAATCTAAAAATATAAACAACCTAGAAAGCAATTAAATCTAAACTAACGCGGATGTGGTTTGGCAACAACAAATCAAGATAAAAATATAGGAATGCATTATTTCTAGTCTAGCCGGTGTTTAATTTAATCCTCTTTTTGCTTTTCTTTAACTCAAGTCTTGGTAGTCAGACGCGCTATTTTATTCGCTACGGGCTTTCGCTACGTATAGCAAATCTAGCTATCTCTCAACCTTGCTACGGGCTCATATCATCGCAACACATAACACAGGGGAGAAAATAACTGCATGTGTAAACAAGCATCCTACGACTATCTACGCGCGATCTCCTTTCGGTCTCACGCCACGCAAACTACTATTGTGATTTTCGGAATAATAGGAAGGGCTTTCGCCGTCAGATCCTATCATTCTAGTGATCATCTAATGGTTCGCTACGCCATTAAAAGCATTAAGAAAACACAATAATAACCAAACGCATGGGTAATACTTCGCAAAAAGAAACTCTCTATATTTTTCTACAAGTCATGTTGGTAGCCGAGACGCTAAAATTGGTTAACTACGGGCTTCGCCTTATAGTCAACCCTAACCTCCCCAACCTCGCGAATGGCTAAGGTGGTTCGATCGCGTGTCAATCCTAATCTCACTTTGGCTATCGATGCGTGTCACAAAACACCAACTATTAAATTGATTGGTCCGAAATAAATAGGTAGCTCTCGCGGATCCTAAATATTTCTAAAATCATTTAATTATTGGCCAGATAATTAAAAGCATTAATTTCACAAAATAATAACCAACATGCTTATATACTAAATAAAGAGATAAATTAAATTAAATCACTACATTTGACATAAAAATTAATTGCATTCCATAAATAATTGAAGCACAAACCAATTCAACAATTACAAAATCAATCAACCCAAGAAACCATAATAAATATCTAAAAATATGAGTAGAAAGAATTGAACCGAAAAATCGCGAATCCGGGGTTGAAATCTTTTGCAAGTGCGTCCTTGGCCCTTGATTTGATGTTCCAAACCTTCAATGGTGATCAAGCATCAAAGATTTGGTGTGATTTTGGTAGAAATGGGGGTTGGTGCCCCATTTAGGGCTTATGCCCGAAATGGGGCTTCTCATTGATTCGAATCAAGGCTCTTGGAATGAAAATGAGAATTCACAAAGGAGGCGGGGGCTGCTAGGTATTTTCGGTAGGTGCAATGGAAAGATGGGGGCTAAATGGGAAGGAAAAAGATGGGTGGGGCACTTGGAGCAAAGTGGTCAAACCAGTGGCGGGTTGCCCAGGGATGAAATGGGTGAGGCTGAGTGAGAGAAGTGGGCAGGCACGCGGGTTGATGGGCTGGAGTGGTCGGGAAGACGGGCGACCGATCCAGGGAGAGGACGCGGTCGCGCTTAGTGGAGAAGCGGCATTTGACACGTGGCACCGGGTCTTCGACAACGCCGTGGACCCATGCAATTTCGGCGGCTTCCACGAAGTTCTATTAATTTCTCCGTGCCCCTATGATTTGAAGTTTGCGCCGCCAGCCTGCTCCTCCCAGACTTCAGAAAATGGTCCTCAGTTAATATTTTCAGCCTCCGTTAGCCCTCATTTTGCCTTGAAACCTTGACGGACTTAACGGACTTTGTCCAAATAATTCCCAAAACAACTTTTAAGCCCGGAATTGTCTTGAACTTCATGCTAAACACCGTATAGAAGCTCGATTATGCATGGAAACCTACATTAAGCACAAAAACACAAATAATAATATTTCCAAAGCATAATTAATTCAAAAATAGCACAAAATAAAAGAAAATTCCCGGGAAAATTAGTGGAAATCTTGCGCTCATCACATGTAAGTAGAGGCGTGGCCCATTTGCCAACAGGCAGCCCACTTCTGACCCAAGCCCAACAACCAATAAACCCAACCCAACCCACTTACTAGGAGTGTAAATGGTTCGACTTAGTTCAACTTGGAGCAAATTATGAGCTGAACCGCATGTCATCGGTTTGGGAAAAATCAATTTGGAGCTAAACCGTTTAAAATCTTGAATCAATCGAACCACGATGGTTCGACTCGGTTCCGTGGTTCGGTTTCGTGGTTTGGTTTCATGGTTCGGTTTCGTGGTTCAATTTGAATTTAGAAAGAGTTCTAGTCATTCAAAATTAAATATAATACAATTATATTCATAACTCACTTTAAAAAAATAAGCACAAACTTTCAAAATTAAAACGTTTATATAAATTCAAAAAGTCTAAAGGCAAATTCCTAAATATGGAGTAGAATATTAGCCTTATAGTTTATATAGTATAAAAATATTAATAGTATAAGAGTACTAAAGTATAAAGGTTAGGAATTTTAAAGAATTTGTTGTTTGTCTCGATGGTTCGACTTAGTGGTTCGGCTCGATGGTTCGACTTGGTGGTTCAGCTCGAAATGGTTTGGTTCGGTTTGGTTTGACTGGACTCGGCATGTCAGGCCACAAACCAAACCAAATCGTTCGATTTTCCAAAATTTCAAATCGAGCCGAACCGTTTAGCACCCAAAACCAAACCAAACCGCATGGTTCGGCTTGGTTCGACTCAATTTGGTTGTTTGGCGACTCGGATTGAAACCCCTACCACTTACCTATGCTCTCACTATTTGGCTGATCCTATTACATTTTTGGGGACTAATCAGTTGAGCCATGTTTTGGTTCTTCCCTTTTTTTTCCTCATTGCGATATCTGCTCCTCTCGTTCTTTGCGCGGTGGCAGCGCTGCTGAGTTGATCTTCAGCAATAAGGATCCTTCAATCCTTATCACCTTCAGGCTATAAATACTCGCTTCTCCTCCTTCATCAGGTATCACAACTAATCGATCTATCACTCTCTTTGATTCTTTCTCTTCTGTTTCATCTTTGCTTCTCTAGTTGTGAGTTGATTTCTGTGAAGGGAAACACTGTGAGTTTGAGTCCTGTGATTAAGTGTTCTGTGAGAAATGGTGTTTTACGGGTTGGATTTTATTGTTGGAAGGCTGGACAGTCCCGTTGTACTTGAAATCCTTGGAATCGTATTTTCGTCCCTATCAGTTGGTGAACTCTTGGTAGGACAGATTGATATACTATGTGTATATCATTGTTGTTGGGATCTGAGTCTAAGCATTAGAAGCCCTAGATAGATTCGAGTTAGGTTCCATTGAGCCGAGAATACTCTGTTATTTTTTATCTTATATTGTCTTGCTCTAATTTTGATTTACAGGTTATACCTTTGCATATAGGATAGTTAATATATTTGGTATTTGATTGTTTATCAAGTACTTTGGTATATTGTAAGTTTATCGTAAAAATTAAAGATTGGATACTGTTGCAAAGTCAAAAAATAAAGAATTAGTGCCGCTCCGAATTGGTTCCGTAAGTAACTAAGTATCCTAATTATTCTACACTTCCAAGTTTCCATCGGCCTCGATAAGTTCTCACTTCTCATTATCTTTGACTGTACTTTTCGTAGCAAAGCCCACATTGGGAGGGTGTAGAAAAGGTGTTTTTTTTAGATTTCTTACTTTTTTTATTCTCCTCCGTCATTTTCTTATCTGCTTTTGTACCGGACATTCATATAAATATGTATCCTTTGAGAAAATTGCTTCGGTTTTTGACATATTGATATCGCGTTCGTTTGTTTGTATAATTGTATTGCACCAAGTTATGGACTAACTGTGTGGGTATAGATCTGTAGTTCTGTTACTCAGAATTGTTTGGCACATTTTTAAGATGATTTTATTTTTTTGTTGTTTAATCTAATCAGTTTGCTTAATTGGTGGGTTTAGATTTGTAGATCTTTTATTAAAAAATCATCATTTAATCATCTTTTTCGTGTGTGTTACAAACTTAATTGCATCTCATCTTTCTAATCCAATCCAACCATTGTTACGAAGCAAAAGCCCCCAGAAGAATAATGAGTTTTTTATTATTGAGAAAACAATAAAATGTTCTTTTTACATGTCTATTTTTTTTATAATTACAATTAAATTATTTAATGTTTTTTTTTCTTATGAAATAAATGCTCAAGTAAAATGTTTTATTTTATTAAATATTTAGGTTTTCTCTTTTTTTCGTTGTGTAGTGTACATATATCTAACTCCTACAAAATCCTAGGTAAATATTAATTCATTCTCACATTGTGTGCTACATATATTAATCAAGTCTCAAACTGACATCATACCATGGGTACAAGCTCAAAATCTAGTATATATATATATATATAGTTAATTGCATTAAAAAATCCTAACCTATTTTATTTTTTTTTCGACCTAATAAACCTCCACCAATTTTTTTATTTTTCAATTCAAATCTTCCGTAAAGGAGAGGTTAGTTTTACTAACAGGAAGCTAACGGAGCATCCCTATTGGCAGCCTACGTGGACAAAGCGGGAGAGTTCGAGTCCACATTATTCTTCCCGCCAAATACAATTTCTTTATAAACCTTATCTTATTTGTAAATTAAAAAAAAAACCATAACTTTTACCAGATTCCCACCAAATTTAATTCAATTCAAACCTATACAATTTATAAAAATTCATAATAAATCCTCAATACTTGCAGATCATGCGTTTATATATATATATATATATATATTCATTTCATCAAAATAAAGAAGCTTATTCACATTGTATGAGGATGACTATGATGCGGCCTAATAGTAGTGGTGGTAGTAATAATAATAATAATATTATATATTAATAATAAAGTAATATTAATAATTACAATCATAATAAAAGTAATATAATATTATTATTATTATTATTACTAATTTTATTATTATTATGATTACTTTTATTTTTATTAATAGTATTACTTTTATTATTGTTATTATCACTCCATTCGTCCCAAAATTATTATTATGTTTGGCTCGGCACACAGATTAACAAAAAACAATTCATTTGATTAATAATATTGGATTGTTGTATAGCTTTTTATAAAACTCATGTATATGTTTCTTATAATTAGAGTAGAATGAAAAAGTAAAGGTAAAATGATAAAAATTAATATCTAAAAAGAAAATTTTCAAACAAGATTTTCGGACAGACAAAAAAGGAAAACATGACAATAGTTTGGGACGGAGGGAGTATTATTATTATTATTATTATTATTACTACTACTACTACTATTAGTATTGTTATTTTTATTATTATTATCATTATTATTATTATTACTACTACTATTATTATTATTATTATTATTATTATTATTATTATTATTATTATTATTATTATTATTATTATTATTATTATTATTATTATCACTTTTATACTATTATTACTATTATTATGATTATTATTATTATTATTACTATCATCATCATTTTATTATACTTATTACTATAATTACTTTCATTGAAATTGTTTTAATTACTTTTATTATTATTATATATTATTATTATTATTACTATTACTATTATTCCACATGACAATCATCATTTACAATGGCAACAACCTTTTCTATTCATTATAATTAAAACGAAATAGAAGAAGATTGAATGGATTGTGAATTGTTAAATGAAATGAGTGTATAAATACCCATGATATGCAAGCATTGAGGGTTTATTATGAAATTTTATAAATTGTATTAGGTTTGTATTGAATTAAATTTGGTGATAATCTGGTAAGAATTAGGTTTTTATTTATTTACTTACAAATAGGATAAGGTTTATAAAGAAATTGTATTTGGCGGGAAAAATGACGAGGACTCGAACTCTCCCACCTAATCTACGTACGCTGCCAACATGGATGCCCCGTCACCTTCCCCTTATTAAAACTAAGCCCTCTTTGACGAAATGTTTGAATTGAAATATAAAAAATGGATGGAAGTTTATTTGGTCGAAAAAAACACATGGTTCAATTTGAAAAAGCTAAAATAGGTCAAGGGTTTTATGCAATTTTATATATATATATATAGATATCGCCGTCCAGCAATAGCAAGTTGAATCCCACGAAGAAATGGTACTATTTGATGCCCTTTTAATTCATTACTCATTAATCCACCCAGCCCAACTCATTAATATTTTTGGGTTGAAACGGGTAACCTGTTTCCACCCAATAATATTAATGTGTTGGATTTGATTGGGTTAAAGCGGGTCGGACCCGTCACCCATTTCGACCCGTGATTTTTTATGCTATAAATTAATTTTGGGGGGGTTTGGGTTGAGACGGGTCGACCCGCTTTAACCCGTTACCCATTTCCATCCGACCCAACTTATTTCAACATGTTTGACATTTGAGTTCTAATGGGTTTCGACATGTTTCAATCTTTTACTCATTTCAACTCAACTCAACTCAATCCAACCTAACCTACCCAATTGCCAAACCTAATTAATGTACATGAAATAAACATTTTCTTTTGGATGAGTCCATCGCTCCCGAACCAATAGACACAGGAAGGAAGTGACCACAAAAAAAAAGAGTCTCTAAAGTTGGAATAAAAGAAGGGACGAAAAGGCCTTTCCCTTATACTGGGTCTATTTCACGATGAATATAATCATGCATCACAATTTAAAAACATGTATTGCGATTAATTTTTTCATCGCAATGTATACTAAAGTTTTTGCACCCATGTGTTTGATCATTATGTACGAAACTGTAATAGATTTGTGATGGATTGAAATATTTTTCAATAGGACGAAGGCGGAGGAGGAGGAGGAAGAGGAACAAGAAGGCTTATGATGTATGAGATGGAAGAAGAAAGTGGAGGACATGGTGCGGTTCATTATCATTTTGTATCGCGATACAAAAAAATTAGATAATATTTTATGGATCGCGGTTCAAAAATTAATTCATCACAGTACATAAAAGTTGATACCGTGGTGCAATTTGGATTAGGTATATGTATTGCGGTTCAAAAATTAATTTATCACGTTACATAAAAGTTGGTACCGCGGTGCAATTAGACTAGACAATTAAACAATTGAACCGCAGTGCAAAATTAATAAATCGTGGTACAATAGGATTAGGCAATTAAACTATTGAATCGCGGTGCAAAAATTAATGCAATAAAATTGATGAATCGCGGTGCAATAGGACTAGGAAATTAAACTATTGAAGCGCAATGCAAAAAATTAATGCAATAAAATTGTTGAATCGCGGTACAATAAGACTATGCAATTAAACTATTGAATCGCGGTGCAAAAATTAATGCAATAAAATTAATAAATCGCGGTGCAATAGGACTGAGCGATTAAACTATTGAATCGGGATGCAAAAGTTAATGCAATAAAATTGATGAATCGTGATGCAATAGGATTTGGCAATTAAACTATTAAATCGTGGTGCAAAAATTAATGCAATAAAATTAATGAATCGCGGTTCAATAGTCAATACACCGTGATTCATTTATGTAGCGCGTCGCATGCTCATTAAGGGCATCGTAGTCTTTTTAACCTCAAAAGTGCCATTTCCCGATTTGAAAAAAAAAATCACGGGACTATAACGATTAAAAATTTTGAAAAGTAGATCGACTCGCAATTTTTCGTTAATTAAGTGATTAAGTGATAACTGATAAGCATATCAAAGCTATGTAGGCTCTATCGATGAAAGCCCAGCTGAAGGAAAGCCGAGTTGTCAAAATCATTTTGAACAAAATCAAACCCAGCCCCAAGCCCAAGCCCAAGCCCAAGCCCGAGTGACGCACCAAAACGTTTGTAACAGTAACTACAGCAGCTAAGAAAGGCTATATTTTCCAGTTCGATCCTTTTGCTGTTAAGAAAAACAAAAGAGAGTGACGGAGTTAATGGTTGTTGCAATTAGTGACACCAAGTCTACAACTAGTAGTAGACTAGAACCAATGAGAAACATGTCAAATAAACCTTAAAAGAGGAGTTGGCTACCTTATTTGTCTTTGGTCTATTTAATATGGCAAAAACTTAAAAGCGATCGTGTTACATGCATGTATTTTCTATAAGAAGGTTCTCTTTTCTTCGATCAGTGTGTTGATGAGGCGAGTTGTGAAAAAATAGACTCCTTCTTCAATTAACATTCATAAAAGCGGTGTTATAAAAGACGTACTCATTGGTTTTGTTGCCCTTTTGGTGACCTTGAGACTTGTTCCAAGTGAAGATCATATTAATCAATGTCATTAAGCATTTCCAAAACCTCCATAGCCTGAGGAGATCATAATTTACAATCAAGCGACAAAAATCTAGTTCGGTTTCCAAAAGCATCAAAATAGGTTGGGTCAGTTGGGTTGGCCGCCACTTAAAAAGATGGGTTGGTTGGGAAAATATAAACCCATTAGGAGGTGTGTCAAATGGGTTGAGCCAGCGGTGGGTTGCGGGTTGAGGTGGGTTGGGGCGAGTCGGGCGGGTTAGCGCCATATACTAGTTTCAAATAACCAAGTCATAAGTTTGAAATAATTAGTTTAAATCATTTTTCGCTCAAAATGTAAGATTATTTTTATATCGAAATATTAGTAAATGATTTTGAATTCATTCAAAAATGACAATTATAACAATTAAAGATGTCGAGAATAAGGTATATTAACCGCAATATTTATAGAAAAAATGATTATAAGAACATACAAAAGAGTAATGACAAAATAGTTTCTTCTTACTTCTTTTTTTCTCATTTTATACTATAAATATTAGAGAAAGTTGTTAGAAAACACTATTAAAAATATAATAGTAGAAAATATAATTTTTTAATGAATTGTGATATTTTTGTGTTATTTATGATTATTTTATTATTTAAATTAATTAGGAAAAAAAAGTTGGTCAACAGTTGGCCTTTAAGCCACAACCCAAGATGGGTTAGGTTGGGTTGATAATTTCCACGACCACACGTTTCGTGGGTTGGCCGCCGTCCGTCGCGAAATGGTGGGTTATAGTGGTTGTGGGTTGGCCATCCAACAGCTGACAGACTCAATTTCAAATCTTGACTAAGACTCCCAGTTTTGGATAACACAATTTGCTGTTAATTTAGTAGATGCAATTTTGCAGCTAAACATCGTACAAGCTCAGGTGTTCCAAGGAAGCCTCACTGCTCGAAACGCATTACAGACATTGGGTCACCTCTGTCAAAACAATTTGATTAACTAGTAAGTAGTAACTACAAATCGGTATACTATATACTTGCTGCTTCTTCTTCATTAAAGCTACTACAAATATTACAAACCGATCATTCTTTACTTGGCCTATCAATCAGTCATCATCTCTTCAGGGCCGACGGCAACTATGACTTGTTGATCGAGATGGTCTTTGATTGTAATAGTAAGGCTGAAAGATTCCAACTCCGTTGTAGCGAAACGAACCACCTTATCAATCAAGTCTAAAACGAAAACAGGTTACCCATATTTGAAGGACTATTAATTGCTCCTTTTTGACCAACTTAATTGACAAGGAGACCAAGACCACTAACATGCCTTGGTCTTTAGGGCATACCCCCAATATGAATCAATGAATGAAATGCCAAATAAGTACCAACTTTAGCCATCCTCATCATACAATAATTAGGAACCGACCCAACACCTAGGAAGCTTGAGGGGTATGAGCAAGGTAATTTTTTTTGATTTTTTTAAAAATATTTGAAATGCCTTATATTTAGTATATATTATAACGTCAAAAAAATTTAAAATTGATTGTTTCACCCAGATGTACGTAATTTAATGTGAGATGTGGTTCTCAAATCTGAGTGCCACACTTTTTTAGTCTATTAACATACTTGTTATATTATGAGATTAACAGGTTCATTCTGCTATAAACTTTTTTACTTTTTTTTTTCTCAATACTATAAATGATTTCATTTTTATAAAGGACCTTTTTTATGGTAGTGGTATACCAAACTAAGTGGCGCAATACCCTCAAGTTTTCCTCACCATAAGGGCAACTCTGTTTAGTTTTCTTTAGATAAAGATGACCATTTTCATGGGCCTCCCAAAAAGCTGAAAAAAAGCAGCATTGCCAGGCTGCCAACTATAGCTACTTCTACAGCTTAAAAACTGCTTCTTCCTCCAACTTTGAGTAGAGTAAGAGTATGTAACCCTTAAAAAGGAAATCTTTACCTAACTAAGTGCGAACAATTTTACATACTTGGCTTAACAAATCAAAATTTCACTCAAAACAGGAAAATGTAAACACAAGCCTAGTCTACT
>JABEVN020003820.1:0-16790 GCA_013146195.2 Codonopsis lanceolata | reverse complement strand
ATTTTGTTTTTGCTAAAACATGCTACATTTTGTGTATTTAGTCTATAAAAAATGCCTTATATATATATATATATATATATATATATATATATAATATATATATATATATATATATATATATATATATATATTGAAAGATGGAAGAGATATGTTTTTTATACTATTTGGGCATAATAACAACTATTTCATGATGAATTACTATTTAAATTGTACTAGCCATTATTTAAGAATGTTAATAACTATTTTAATATTTTATGTACATTTAAGTAAATACTACTTTATTTAATATTTTAAACGAAAAGAAAATATTATATTTTAATTACTTTTAAAATATAAACTAATAGAAACTAATTACTATATAATATTTATAAGCATAATATAATTTATATCTACATTTATTCTATTTTAATTAAGCGTTGGACAAAAATAATAAATTGATACCTACCTCTTGGTGAGTTTCGATCTGATATACGCTGAAGCTTAAGCCAGCTAGGCGTTGTTGAGTGTGCTTTCCTGTCTTCTCGAGAGAGAGTTTTTTTTCTTTGTTCCTATTGTTGTTGCTTTTTGTTCTTTGTTGTTATATCTTCGTTCTATTCGAGCAGTGTAACCGCAGTTTTTGGCCTTATAGATCAGCTTGCCGAGGCGAGGACTGAAGAGGCTCGCTTACTCGGGTAAGAGAGGAGGCTGCCGAGAGGGCAGGAGGCCGAGGGACGAAGGCTCGAGGGCTCGCTTGCATAAGGAAAGGAAGGAGGAGGCTGGGAGCCTTTGGCTCACTTAACAGATGAAAGGAGGAGTGAGACGAAGATAAGAAGCTAGAGAGAGAGAGAGGCTTGGGGTGTCTTTCAACTGCGGCTGGGGACTTGTATTTATAGGAGAAATTCTGGCTAGGCAACTGGAGGTCTCTGGGCTGAGAAGCTTGTACAATGCGCAAAGAAATCGATCCATGTAGCTGGGACACTGTAGCAAAGCTGGGAAGGAGAAAACATATCGGGGTGCGACACATGTACTTCTAGGCGCTGCGCCCCGACTTGCAATCCTTCACAATTTTTCCAATTTTCGTTCTGCTCCCCTGACCTATTATTTTTTCATGTTTTGCATTCTGGCCCCCTGAAAGGTTAACAAAAGTAACGTTCGTTAGTCCATTCATATAATTTATATAATTTTAGGACATTTGGGGGGGGGGTTACGAAATTGAGGTGTCTACTCCAACCTACCATCATATTAGGGTATTTGGCAGTCTCTGCTTTGCTTCCACATTACCACATAACATGGTCAAGTTTGGGCCAAGGGCTAGGAAATGCATCTTTATAGGATATCCAAATGGCAAAAAGGCTTACAAGCTTTATGACTTGACCACAAAACAAGTCTTCCATAGTAGAGATGTAGTGTTTTATGAAACACAGTTTCATTTCTCCCAAACATCTCCTACTTCCCAACTACATACTCCATTATTTCCCCCCTTTCTTAATCAGTATGTGGAAGATTTGTTCCCTTCCACATCCTTTGTAAGTCCTCATTTCTCTTCTGATGTTCCCTCTACATCAGCTCTTTCCTCACTTTTTATCCCTCCCAATTGAGAACTTACCGTGCCACATATTCCATCTCACAGGCCTGTCAGACAGAGGACTATTCCTATAATGTTTAAGGACTATACCAATCTACCTTTCAACATACCATCCTGTAGTGGGGCATGTGTTCAAAGGTATTTTCCTCATTCTATAAACAACATCTTGTCTTACTCCCATCTTTTTCCCTCTTATCAGTCTTATATTAATAACATTGATAATACATTTGAACCTTAGACATATGCCCAAGTTGTTGAGAGTCCTCAGTGGTGTAAAGCTATGGCTTTGGAACTAGAGGCCTTAGAGATAAATCAGACTTGGACATTGCAACCTCTACCTGCTGGGAAAAAGACTGTAGACTGCAAATGAATATACAAGATCGAGCATAAACACGATGGTTCCATTGACAAAGTCAAATCCAAACTGATGGCCAAAGGGTTTACACAAGCAGAAGGGATTGATTACTTTGATACCTTTTCCCAAGTGGCAAAGATGACATCTATCAGGGTGTTGCTAGTTGTTATAGCTATGAAAAATTGGTCATTGTGCCAAATGGATGTCTCCAATGCATTTTTGCATGGTGATCTCAATGAATAAGTCGTTATGACTCTTTCCCCTGGATATTTCTCCTCATCTACTCCCTCTCATCCTAACATGGTGTGTAAATTGGTCAAATCCCTCTATGGACTGAAATAGGCACCAAGACAGTGGTTTCATAAATTTTCTTCTGCCTTGAAATCATTTGGTGTTACTCAATTAGTCAATGATCATACTCTATTCACTCAGTCCACTCCTGCTGGATTCACAACCCTTTTAGTGTATGTGGATGATATTTTCATCACATGATCTAATCCTCAAGCCATTACTGATTTAAAGCTTCATCTTCACTCTCTGTTTTCCATCAAAGATGTGGGTGATCTTAAGTTCTTTATTGGACTAGAAATTGCAAGAAACATATATGGGATTTGTCTCCACCAAAGGTCTGCCTTGATATAATCTCTGAAACTGGCCTAGCCAATGCTAAACCATCTTCTCTTCCAATCTCCCAGAACCATAATCTCTCCACGGGCTCAGGGAATCTAATGTCTAATCCTGATAGATATAGAAGGCTAGTTGGAAGACTTCTTTATCTCACAATCACAAGACTTGAGATTGCCTACTATGTCCATGTGCTAAGTCAATTCTTGGCTCAACCAAGACAACCTCGTATGGATGCATCCTTCAAATTGGTCAGGTTCCTCAAGGTTTCTCCTAGTCGAGGCCTCTTCTTTTCTTCTCAATCGAACCATGATCTATCTGCTTATTGTGATGCAGATTGGCAAGCTGCCAAACCACAAGGAAATTTGTGAATGGTTTCTGTATTTTCCTAGGTTCATCTCTTGTTTACTAGAAAAGCAAGAAATAACCTACTGTCTCTAAATCATCAACTGTGTCTGAGTACAAGGAAATGGCCTCTACATGCTGTGAGATCACATGGCTTCATTCTTTGTTAAGGGATTTTCTCATTTCGAGTTCACTTCATATACCTCTTCACTGTGTTAACAAAACAGCTCTCCATATAGCTGCCAATCCAGTGTATCATGAGAGGAACAAACATATAGAGATTGATTGCCACATTATAAGGGATACAATTGACGAGGGTTTGATTGCCATTATTGTAAGGGATACAATCTCTCCACCACGAGGGTTTGATCAAATTGCAAATCTCTTCACCAAGTATATCTCTCCACCAATGCCCTTTCCATTTCACAATACAACAAATTGCAAATCTCTTCACCTAAGTTGGGATTGTTGCCCTTTCCATTTCACAACCTTTACAACATCTCTAAGTTGGGATTGTTGAATATCTTCACCTTTATCAGCTTTAGGAGGGGGTGATGAAACTAAGGACTCAAAAGGAAAGAAAAAACTATTTGAAGGGGTAAAGTGTTCATATCCAAAAGAGAATACAAGTACAACAGACCTCAGGGGTGTCGGGTGTACAAAAGACAAAGATAAAGGATGAATTTTGTAATTTCCATAGTTAGTTAGTTAATTAGAAGAGAGTTGGTTAATTACTGTGGCTTGTATATATTGAAGTGTGTTGTAATATAGAGATTCAACTTCTTCTTTTCGGGAAATATAGAGAATACAATCAATGGGGATCAGGTTTTCTTCTCCCCAATCTTGTGTTCATACATTTCACTTAACACTCTCCACAAGAAAATTCAAGCAAGCGTTATTTTTTTATTCTCTAAGAAAGCTCGAGTAATCATTGTTGAACTAATTTGTAGGTGGACACTGAGTTTTTCAAGAGGCAGAAAAAGCTTCTGAATTGTGAAATAGTTGCATGGAGTAAGGGAGTGAAAGGAGAAAGCCCAATGATGCTGGTTATTAGTGGTCCTTCAGAAGTTGGGAAGGGAACATTAATTAATATCCAAACTTGATGTGCCCGGCCCAAGCCGGGTCACGAGTAAGGCACGAGTGACCATCACGTGCTAGTCACAGGGTCAGACAACGTGGGACCTACCAGGCCTAGCGGGCAGAGATAGCAAGATATCAAGCAACGAGTAAAGTAACTCCAACCCAAATCTGGCCAGACACAGGCCCTGCCTACCTGACCAGGGGCCATGCCCGGGGACCACACTTGAAGAATCAGACACATCCCGTCCAAGCCTGGCCGGGTATAGGCCTTGCCTGTCCAACCAAGGGCCATGTCCGGGATCTACACTTGTCTCCAACCAGTCTACCTCATATAGCTGGGCAGAGCCTTGCTCGCATCGAGCAGGAAGCCTCGAAAACTTGCTCTCCAAGACAAAAAAGGTTTCCTTAACCAAGCAGGGTACTTGCCATATCTGCTCCTACATTCACGCGGCCAGCCGTCTATCACGCCTAAAATCAAGGGATTTTCTCCTAATCCTACAAAATAACTAAGGCAGTGAATCCTAGACAGATTCAATGACATTGTGGGCCTATAAATACCCCTCCATAAACCATATTGAAGGTACACACTCTTTCTTGATCCTAGAACCTCTGTCAAATTATTTTTTGACTCTCTCACGCGATACTTACTCTCACGCCAGAATGGTTTCGCGAGGCCAAGCCTTGCACTCCCACTAAGGTGTTTTTGTGATCTTGAACAGGTTCAAGGAAGCAGATCAAGCCCAGATATCCTACCCATCACATGGACGGCCCAAGCTACATTTTTCACATCAAAACTCATGGAAGAATTCCCGTCGACATTTGGGTTTTCAGTGAGCCACACGACCCATGCACCCAGGGTTAACAAGAAAAATGGAGTGCATTACCATTTCACAGAAAGAATAGTAATGGAAAAGGCAATTGAAGAAGGTCACTTCCTAGAATTTGCCTCTGTTCATGGAAATATTTATGGAACCAGTATCAAGGCTGTTGAAACAATTACAGATGCAGGAAAGGTACACACTCACACACATATCACGTTATATATTCCTTCCAAATCCCTATCATACGTGAATTGATGCGCTTCATCTTTTGATTCTTTTCATGATACAGAGATTCATTCTTGATATAGATGTTTATGGTGCAGAGTCTGTTAGAGCAAGTTCGGTTCAATCTGTTTTCATTTTCATTAGCCCGCCTTCAATAGAAGAGCTTGAGAGACGCCTTCGTACAAGCTAGTCAAAGCTTGGATCATTTCATCCTTTTTCTTATTAATCATGAAAGATGACTACAATACATCTATTTATGTAAAAATAGGGGGATTAGGTTGAGGATTAGGTGCAAAAGTGACTAAAAAGTGAACGAGAGGAGCTTGAGCAAGCAAGATTTCCTGGTCTCTTCGATCACATTTTAGTTAATGAAAGCCTTAAGATTTTTTACATGAGTCTGAAGGTGAATTGTCCCCTGTATCGATCCCTTTCCTTTGGGATGTTTTGCTACATGTAATATTATAAGGGCAAAATAGGCATGTCCTATTTTGGTCTTGTTCTCACCTTTCTTGGTCCTAAAGTTTGATATGATATTGACAAGTCATAAAAGTGTTTCTAAGATTTCGGGGTTCTATTTGTTAAGTTTGGCAATTTGTACACAAGTTTGGAAGCTTGGAAAAATGTTTGGATACTTTAGGGGGTCAAAGTGGCAAGTCAGCAAAATTCAGAGAAGCTGTGAAGCTTGCGGTTGCAAGGGGTCCACAGCCTTGCGACTGCAAGGTCGCCAGAAAAGTTGTCGTTTTAACTACTTTACTGTTTTGGTATTATTAGAGTTTTAGTTTCCTTTTTATTTAGTGTTTCCTTTTGTTTAGGTTTCTTGTTCCTAAAGTTTAGGGTTTAAAAGTTTCCTTTTAATTAGTTTTCTTGTCCTACAAGAATTATGATTTATTTTGTAAGCCTATAAAAAGGCATTCTTAAACATTGTTTTAGGTGGAGAATTTTGATTAATGAAATTTGAGTTGATTTTCTGGTTAGAAAATTGTCTTATTATTTGAGTGTCCTGGATTGGAAGCTCGGATTATAAACATCGTGGATTCGTTGTTTATAATTGAATTCGACTTATCAGTTGGAGAGTCATCCCAATTGTGGCGTCATTCACAATTCCAAGGTTCGCGCCATCTCGAAGGCGTTGGGTCGCGGAGTCATTCATCCTAATACCTTTCTAGGAGATCTTGGGTCCGTTCCGTTATCATTTGGTATCAGAGCAATCCTAGTTACGGTAATTCCATTCTATCTTAAATTTTGCGTATTATCATTCTTGTTGTTAAACCCTAATTGTCCTAGGGTTTATTATTCAAAAAAAAAATCACTGTTCACGGCGAATTACTGTTCATGCCGGAAAACACTGTTCACGTCGGTTACTGTTCATCGGCACTGTTCACCGGCACTGTTCACACATTAAAAAAAATATTATTTTTTATTTTTTATTAAATTCATCTAGTTGTCTTGAACTTGGATCATCAATCCTTGTTTAATCGTGTTGTTTTTCAATTTTTGAAATCCTAATTGTTCTAGGATTTGTTACTTATAAAAATAAAATTAAAAATTATATTGTGACTTTGAGTGCATACACGCAAGGGAGTGAATCACCAAAATAATCATCATGTCCGAACTTCCTAAACCATTGGCTATGGATGATTGGGCGGAGTTTTATCGAGAGTTAGTGGGTAGTGAGTTCATGATTGAGGCATGGAGAAAACACATATTTCGTACTAGATGTTTCGTGAGTAATAAGACATGTAGTATGGTTATTGATGGAGGTAGTATCTCTAATTTTGCTAGCTCCTACATGGTTGAGAGGTTAGGGCTACCAATCTTTACACATCCACAACCTTATGAGTTGCTAGGGCTACATGTCGATGGGCAAGTGCATGTCTCCCAACAAACCCTCGTCACTTTTCGAATAGGGAAGTATTCCGATACGGTGATGTGTGATGTAGTACCAATGGAGGCTGGTCACTTATTACTTGGGAAACCATGGCAAACAGACCGAGGAGCAACTTACAATTTGATGGGTACAAAGAAATATAATTTCATGTATGAGAATAGGGAGATATCTTTAGTGCCTTTAACACCTGCTCAAGTTCGTGATGATTTATTGGTTTTACAAACAAGCATGAGTGAATGGAAAATTGAAAAAGAGAAGATTGAAAATGACAGAATTGAAAAAGAAATGATTGAGAAAGAGAAAATCGAGAAGGAGGAGGAAGAGCGAGAAAGGGTGAAGAAAGAAGAAACTGTCGGGAAATTAATAATGGTTCAAGAAAACTTGAAGCTATCGCATGTATACGAAGACCGGTTTGATTTTACAGCTTCAAATTTGTCTTGTTCTTGGTTAATCAAACGGATGATCGATGATTACTTCTTCTTGACTCAATGGGCGGATTGGATGAATCTTGTCTCACGGGCGAATCGACAAGTTCCATGTGCGGATTTGAGGACAAATCCTTTTGAAGAGGGGGAATATGATATGATATTGACAAGCCATAAAAGTGTTTCTAAGATTTCGGGGTTCTATTTGTTAAGTTTGGCAATTTGTACGCAAGTTTGGAAGCTTGGAAAAATGTTTGGATACTTCAAGGGGTCAAAGTGGCAAGTCAGCAAAATTCAGAGAAGCTGTGAAGCTTGCGGCCGCAGGGGTCCTGACCTTGCGAAGGTCGCCGAAAAAGTTGTCGTTTTAACTGCTTTACTGTTTTGGTATTATTAGAGTTTTAGTTTCCTTTTTATTTAGTGCTTCCTTTTGTTTAGGTTTCTTGTTCCTAAAGTTTAGGGTTTAAGAGTTTCCTTTTAATTAGTTTTCTTGTCCTACAAGAATTAGGATTTATTTTGTAAGCCTATAAAAAGGCATTCTTAAACATTGTTTTAGGTGGAGAATTTTGATTAATGAAATTTGAGTTGATTTTCTGGTTAGAAAATTGTCTTATTATTTGAGTGTCCTGGATTGGAAGCTCGGATTATAAACATCGTGGATTCGTTGTTTATAATTGAATTCGACTTATCAGTTGGAGAGTCATCCCAATTGTGGCGTCATTCACAATTCCAAGGTTCGCGCCATCTCGAAGGCGTTAGATCGCGGAGTCATTCATCCTAATACCTTTCTAGGAGATCTTGGGTCCGTTCCGTTATCAAAGTTTAGGTGTATATTTGAAAACAAAATCTTGATAATATTTTGGTTTTCTTGGTCCTAAAGTTTAGGAGTATTTTTTCACACAAAATCTTGGCAATATTCCATTCCTTAAAAGCGTCTCTAAGAGTCCTTATTTGTTTGGTAAGAAATCTAGTGAATTAAGGTAGGATATTTGATTACCAATACTAACTCCTAATTCCTTAGAATGTTTGAAGTTTTTTTCCTAATTAATATGTAGGTCTTCTCCATCATATAAATAAGGGCACGGCTCAGGGGCAGAAGGAGACAAAGCAGAGAGTGCAGAGCATAGAGAGCAGCATAATTAGACCTCCAGAACAGAGAGATATCATATCATACAAAGCTGCTTTGCTGGAATTTGAATGCAGTTCCGGATGAAGCTACATCCAGAACTACATTGAGCTGATGTAGTTGTTTGTCTTCCTAGGGTTTCTAGGAAGTTGGTTTTTTATTCCCACGTTTTCTTTATCTGGATTTTTGTGGGTTTTGCTCTCCAAGACTTGTTGTCTTGTGAGAACTTTTAATTTGGTGATTTCACATATTATTTTGTAAAACAATTCATCTTGTTTAGTGAAATCTTTTTTGCCATAAGGCTGGGTCTACAACCATAGGCTTGTAGACTGTTTGGTATTCCTCTGTGTTTAATTCCTACTTTTGTTTTAAAGTCTTTGGCTATTTTGAGTTTCTGACCAATACACCTTCCAGTGTAGCTACAGTAACGAGCTACATTGAGAACTGCATTGATAGATTTTGTAAATCCTAGCTACTATTAATCTTTCAAATATAAAATAAAAGCAATCTTCTTTTCAAGGACTACTAAATCTGCATAACAACACAAAGCTCACGAACGATTCATGTAAGTTCCTGATCTATTATGTTTAGTTTGGTTGCTAAGAAAATGAAGAGATGAACATTATTAGAATACACATCTCCTTCAACAATCAAACTCGATACATTCTTAGTATCATGTCTACTTTAACTCTGTCTTAAAATTTTGAGAATTATATAGATCTCGTAATGTGTATCTTAGCACCAAAGACTTCTGTTGGTCCTGTGGACAAATCAACCACAGGAATGAACGAAAAATTCCTTGTACTTTTAAGAAAAGAACCGGATAACTTGTAAGTTGATACATCCTTTTTTTTGTGGGTATTTAAGTGATGAAAAAAATTCATTTGATATCTCAGGTTTTCTCTTTTCTTCTCATGAGTTATTTTGACTGTTTAGCTTTCTGCTCGAATTATCATCACTTAATGAAGGAGCACCAGGACAGACAAGAGGATTCAACTTCTACGCAATGGAAAACCAATCTCAAAATATTCTTCAAACAATTGAATAGATTCCATGTTCATCATCTTGAAGTAGCAAGCTGTCTAGTTTAAATTGTTAGAAAGCACACAAACAAATAAGAAGAGAGCAGACAAAAGAATGTTAGAAGGCAAAGAGAGACTACCGAATTGAATCAGAAAAGATCTCAACTTACTTTTCATCTTGAGATACTGTTTCATTATATAATAGTCTAGCCTATCAATTACAATCAATCAATGATAATTACAATATGAATTTACAATTAGATAATGCACCTACTTAAAATTTTAAAAAAAGTCAATGCAAGTTATTTTAGGACAGTGTTAATTGTCCGTCTATCACCCCCCCTCAAGCCAAGCAGGACAACGTTGAGCTGCAGTTTGGATGAAAGCAGATGTAAGCGAGGACGAGTGAGACCTTTCGTGAAGATATCAGCAAGTTGACTACCCGTCGGAACGTAAGTGATGCGAAGTAAACCTCGTTGTTGTAACTCACGAACAAAGTGATGATCAATTTCTATATGGCGAGTACGAACATGAAAGACAGGGTTCTGAGACATGTGGATGGCAGACAAGTTGTCACAGTACAAAATCGGTGGAGCTAAGGGAAGACCTAACTCACGGAACAAATAGGAGAACCAACGAAGTTCAGCCGTGCTTGTAGCGAGTGCTCGGTATTCGGCTTCACTACTGGAGCGAGCAACCGTTGACTGTTTCTTGGCAGTCCATGCAACAAGGTTGGAACCAATGACTACACAAGCACCTGTGGTAGAATGGCGAGTGTCGGGATCACCGGCCCAATCCGCATCAGAGAATGCCCGAAGAGAGAGATCGGGTGAGGCATGAAAGTGGAGGCCAAGAGTAATAGAACCTTTGATATACCTCATTATCCTTTTGACAGCTTGAAGATGACTTGTAAGAGGTTGATGCATGTATTGACAGACTTGGTTGACTGGAAAAGAAATGTCCGGACGGGTGAAGGTCAAATATTGGAGTCCCCCAACCATACTCTTATAGATGGTAGGATCAGCAATAGGATCGCCTAAAGTGGAAGAGAGATGCGAGCCCTGTAAATAGGGAGTCGGTATAGGTTTACAATTCTCCATGTTGAATTTGTGAAGTAAGTCTGAAGCATATCGGGCCTGACTGAGAAAGAGAGAAGACTTGGACCGAATGGCTTCGATACCCAAAAAATACCCCAAAGGACCAAGACGACGACTCTCAAAAGTGGTGTAGATTTGGTCAAGAACTTGAGCTACGTTGGACCAAGAAGATCCTGTAACAAGGATATCATCGACATAGACCAAAATAACAACAGTAGATGTACAAGAGTGACGAATAAACATAGAGCTATCCGACTTGCTGTTGAAAAAATCAAGGGTGAGAAGAAAATCATGGAGGCATTGGAACCATGCTCGTGGTGACTGCTTGAGGTCGTTTAAAGAACGGTGAAGACGACACACATGGTCTGGATAGTCTGGATCACGAAACCCCGGAGGCTGAGACATGTAGACCTCTTCATGTAAGATACTGTTCAGGAAGGCATTGCGGACATCAATTTGTTCAATATCCCATGAGCGAGAGAGGGCTAAGGTAAGCACAGTCCGAATAGTAGGGGGTTTAACAACGGGGCTAAAGGCCTCATCATAGTAGAGACCTTCTTGTTATGTATAGCCTTGTGCAACAAGATGAGCCTTGTGACGTTCAATGGAACCATCCGCTCGATGTTTTAATTTGAACACCCATTTACTTACAACAACATTCATATGAGGTGTGCGTGGTACCAAACTCAGTGTGGAGCTTTTGTGAAGAGCATCAAGTTCCTCAACCATGGCATGCTTCCACTAAGGATGAGGGGCAACCTGCTTAAGAGTCCGTGGCTCGAAAGTGGGTTTGCTAGTAGTGGTAGCAGTTAGAGCTTTGGGAAGAGGATGCCGATACACAAGGTCATTGATGCTTTTGTACCTTAATGGTGGGGTACTAGATTCAAAAGTAGTGGATTCAGCCTCAAACCTGAAGGGAATTCGAGAAGAGGTGAAGATAGGCCGATCGGTTGGAACTGGATGTCTGGGGCCATGGTCAACTGAAGATGGTAATGAAGAAGGGGGCATGGGCCCGGGTGTGTGAGGTGAGCAATGTGGGCTCACAGTGGAGTCTGAACTAAGATGGTCCAGATCATTAACATCTTGTGGACTGCCCAAATCTGATGCAACAATAGGAGAAATTGTAGTAGAAGAAGTGGGCAGGGCCTGTGGAATGGCAATGAATTGTAGGCGAGGGCTTGGAGCTGGAGATGGAATGATATGGCTTGGGCCAGTGGAGCTTCCTGTAGATAGACTGGAAGAAAATGGAAAGAAATTTTCATCAAAGTAAACATTTCTTGAAATATAAACACGACCAGAATTGCGATCGAGACATCTATATCCCTTTCTTTGTAAATCATAGCCCAAAAACACACATGGAGTAGACTTGGGCATTAACTCATGAGAGTTGTACGGAACTAAATGTGGAAAACAAATGCACCCAAAGGTTTTAACAAAACCTATAGTCGGGAGTGCGTTGTTGGAGTTTTTGATATGGGGAAATGTAATTGAGTTGCATCATTGGGGTTCGATTAATTAGAAAAATCGTTGTGTTAAAAGCCTTGACCCAAAAACGTTGTGGAACATTTGATTGGGCCAACAAACACAAACCCATGCTTACTATGAGACGATACTTTCTTTCCACTACCCCCTTTTTGTTGGGGTGTGTACGGACAAGTAAGTTGATGTCGTATTCCATGCTTTAGTAGATAATTAGAAAACTCTCTACTAATAAATTCACCCCCTCCATCAGTTTGAATTGTTTTAATAGTGTGTATGGCTGAGATCTTTCGAGACAACTGATTTCCTACTTGAAGTTTAAACACAGAGAAAGCGGAGAGAACATCAAATTTATGTTTAAGTGGAAATAACCACACATATCGAGAAAAATCATCAACCACAGAAAAATAATAACGAAAACCACTATTGGATAAAACAGGAGATGGACCCTCTACGTCCAAATGCAATAAATCCAAAGGTGCTCTAGATTTAAAATTGCGAGAAAGAAAAGGCAAAGCACAAGATTTTTCTAACGGACAAACATGACAAGTTTGTTTTTGGTTCATGGCTCCGCTAATCGGAATATGAAATTTATTCACCAACGAAGCAAGGACCTTAGACGACGGATGACCAAGGCGAGCATGCCATGTCGAAGGGGAAGTACGTTCACCAATTAACACCAAAGGATTGCAATGAGACATAGGTGCGAAGGAGATATTATAGAGATCGTTGGAGCTACTGCCAGAAAGAATGGTTTGCCTCGTCCGATTGTCCTTCACACGGAAACCAAAAGCGTCAAGTTCAAAGAAGCAATTGTTATCAAGAGAAAAACGACGAATAGATAAAAGGGATTTATGTAAGTCAGGAGCACATAACACATTATTTAATAAAAAGACACGGTTAGCATGTTTAATATGAGACTGACCAATAGAAGATATATGCAAATGAGAACCATTGGCAATGGTGACCGAGTCATTACCTGAGTATGGAGTGAATTGAGAAAATGTATCAGTGGAAGACGTCATGTGATTCATAGCACCATAATCAAGAACATAAGAAACCGGGGCCATGGCAGACTGAGAATGCAGAAAAGGAGCAAAACTCTGTGAAAGATATGAAGGGTAGAAACTGGGACCAGGACTTGGGTATGAGGCAGAATTATATTGGGCATTATATGTAACATTAGTACGTTCATTGCAAGTTGGGGCAGTATGACCAAGGCGATGACACAGTTGGCAAGCAGTGGTTGGATCGACACTAACAAATGGGTTCGGAGGGGTATAAGTGGGTCGCTAAAAAGGTGAAGATTGGCTGGCTGGAGATATCATGTTTGTATGAAAAGCATAATTCGGTGTGGGTAGTAAGCCATGCCCACCCCCACTCTGATTTTGACAATTTTTCCACTGTTGATCCACAATTATGCTCAAATAAGCTAGAGGGGGGGGGGTGAATAGCCTATGATGCCTTTTATAAACTTTTCTTTTGGATATATTTAAAGCGTAGATTTAATGGCATCTGTAGTTTAGCGTTTTGAGCATGTCTGTTGGTAGCGCTAACGACAGACTTGCTCTAAGAAGAAGTTTCAACTCTGCTGGTAAACAGTCAGTTAAATCGAAAGCCTGTTTGAAAGAGTTTAAGCAGCGGAAATAAAGAGGCTTAGATTTAGAGAAGTCTTAAATGGCTGTACACGAATATATGATCAGAACAACAACACACTTAATACTTATTTCAAATGCATATTCATGGAGATCAATTAAAGAATAACTTTTCTTAAAGATAAATCAATTTATAAAAGCTCATAGAGATATAAAGACTGAGGAATATATTATTTGCAAGAACATCTGAATTTATTCAAAGATAAATTACAGATTACATCAGCCTAAATATTCTATGTAAAGTTTCTGTCCTCGTCCTTCCAAGCCTTAATCTTTACTTAATTATTCATAGATTAATCCTTAAGCAAAGAGGGCAATAAGAGACCAAAACGAGAAGAGAATTTTCAAGGTCGTTCAGATAAGAAATATTTGAACGATTGAGTGCAGAGCACTCGACCTTCCATGATGAATGATTATTGCACAATCGACATCATTTGTATAGGAATACAAATCTAAATATATGAATACAAATCTAAAGATATGAATGCAATATCTACAGACAACTCTTCATTTTCCTTGAGCATAATCTAAAATAAATCTTCAGATCGATCCAAGATCTTGATCTCTGTCTATTGAAGTTTCTAATCTATCTTTCTCTCATTCTCTAAGCTTTTCTTCCTAGCAATCTTCTGAGAGTGTTTTGCTAAGGTCTGGATAGATTCACTGTGATCTTCTATCGAGATCTGAGATGCGTTGGTGAGGACGATCTCGTTGTAGATCTCTTAATTTCTTTGAAGCTCTTGTGGGAGTCTTTTTCGACCTCGCTCTGTGTATCACTATTTTGGGGAAGAGAAAGTATTTCTTATATAGACTGGAGTCAATGTGATAGTTGAGAGATGAATATTGATGTTTCTATCCGTTTAGAGATATAGTTGTTGAAGTCTATCGGATAGAGATTTTTGTCCTCAAGATCTCTGACTGTTGCGTAAAGATTTAGTCCCTCAGATCTTGGAAATTTTTGCCTGCCGATGTATTGATAAGTCTCTCGAAGAAAGTAGGTCGATGTCGATGTACCTTGTCAGTGGTCTACGTCTAATAAAGTGGATTCTTTTGACTTTATCGCACCATGTGAGTGAGAGAAAGTCTTGTAGCTTTAACTATGTCGCTTTATGAAGCTTGAACATATTTGTCTTGTTTTGAACTACTTTAGTCATATCTCTCAGAGAAGACGAGAATCAGTCCGGGGTAGGATGTTCAGGCTAGTGGAGCAAGTCTTCTGTTTCAGGAGAAGTGATGTCTGCTGGTGCGAACAATCAACTTGTAGCATGTTTGCCGGTGGTGAGTCTTCAGGATGTTCTGATCTTCTTATAACAATTCTGCTGGTGACGAGTCTATTGAGGACTTTTGACACTACCGTAAGTCTGTCGGTACTTAGTGCATATGAAGTGCTGGTCTGTTTGATCATCATGTAGGAAGGTAGGACTCGATCAGGTCACACCTAATCTAAGACTTATGTGATATCACACGAGTAGCCACGCTAACCGGTACGCAGACCTTTTAGCCACTAGTGATGACTCACTATAATGGGAACAAGCAAATCAATATATATAGAATATGCAAGGTGATAAGTAAATTATCAAGAAACATATTCAAACATCCACCAACGCTTTCCTCTCCCACGATTTCCCCCTCCCCTATGAGAATAAGACATATTCTGAAATGGACCACCATGTCCTCCTTGAAAAAAATGGATTGTGCTGGAACATGCCTTTGAAAGTCAGTTTGTTTGGAAGTGGAATTATCTCTACTGGCTGAAAAGGCAGTGGTGGTTTGAGAGGTAGGAGTAGAGAATTTCAGTTGTAGTGATTCTTCTTGGAGAAACACATCCTGTAGGTCAGAAAGACTAGTGTCTCCCCTTGAGTTTTGGGTTGTAATAAACTCTTTATAAGATGCCCCCAACCCACCAAGGATTCACTGTTTTAATGTCACGTGGAGATCACTTCACTAGCAACAGTAATGGCATTAGAAATTGTTTTGGCTCGGAAGAGGTAGTCACGGATGGATGTGTCAGAATCTTTGGACAGATTATGGAGATCATCTTGCAACTTTTGGACATGAATGAAAGAGGCAACTCCAAACTCTTTGGCCAATTGATGCGAGAGCATGGGGTCAAGACAT
Source organism: Codonopsis lanceolata (assembly GCA_013146195.2). Taxonomy (NCBI): domain Eukaryota; kingdom Viridiplantae; phylum Streptophyta; class Magnoliopsida; order Asterales; family Campanulaceae; genus Codonopsis; species Codonopsis lanceolata. The sequence goes on along the minus strand of JABEVN020003820.1, from coordinate 969 downwards.
CATCAACCTAGGAGACTATGAAGAAATGCATGGGCATTGTAAATGGAAGACATGGCAGCCTTGGGATGAAGGGGAATTAAGAGTTACAAGAGGATTAAAGGGCCAAAAGATCGTGGGCATGTCAAAAGGGTTCAAGACACATACAAGGTGGAAGTGGTTCACGGGTTTAGGGCACGGCTACAAGGGAGATAGAGCTTGGGCTAGAGTGGACAAGTTGAAAGATGACATGGATCAAGGGAGCCTTGTATGGCACAACATGCAAGGAAGGAGCGGCCTAGTTTCTTGGAAAGGGGGACGCCCACCATGAGTTCTATCTTCACAAGGAATGTTAGATTAGGATAAAATCTGCCACAGGATAGAGTTTGTTTTATTTCCTAAATGAATTAGTTTCCTTTTAATTGTTTTAGTTGGTTAGGAAGTCTTTATTTAGGTAACCAATGGAAATCCCGTGTTTGGGAATAAGTCCTTTAAGGACTATGATTTAAGTTAGGTAGTTTCCTATTTTAATTGTTAATTAGAGTCCCTTAAGGACGTAGAAGTTGTTTTACTTTCCTTATAGAATTAGGATGTTTTTGTAAGCCTTTATAAGGCACTTTAATTCATGAAATAAGACAGATCAGATTTTGGAGTGAAAACTTTGTGAAGAACTAGTTTTGTTCTTTCTTTAAATCGTTTCAATTCAATCAAAGGTGAGTGAAGCCTAGATTAGTTGTGACGTCGGAATTCTTTACGTTAGATGAGTGAAGTCTAACCGGTGAGTCCGCCTATCCTTTTATTTATGTTATTTTCGATTTTATTCTTTTGTGAATTTCAGGCAGCCTTGTTATTCATGAAGAATTCGGACTGTTTGAATTGTCGCCTTGAAATCTCGGCCAAGGTAGGTTTTGGGCAGATTATAGGCTATTTAAACTTTCAAAACAAGGCTAGGTTCTTGGGCAGACTTGTAAGGGACTTTGTTTATAATTAGGC
>JABEVN020003819.1:0-16798 GCA_013146195.2 Codonopsis lanceolata | reverse complement strand
TTTTTTTTAGAAGAGCCGCTTTAACTGCTTTTTTAGTTAATTTAGTTTTTATTTTCTTTTTGTTAGTTTTAGTAGTTAGTTTATTTTATAAAAAAAAATAGAAAATTTTGAAATTTATTTGAGTCTTTAATATTGGTGTGGTTATTTCCGCCAATGATAACATGTTTGTTAATAGCGATGCATGTAAACTTGTCTGCGAGCCTTAGCTTGGTCTAGTTGATGGAACTTTATATCTCCAAAAATTTTGAGCACAAAAATACCATGACTTGATTTATTAAAGAATTTGGATATTTTTATTGAGTTTATAGTGCACATTTCATTCCTTTGGACCTTGCTATTTTTGTGGTCATGAACATTTTAAAGTACCGTCATTACATGATTGTTGCATTATATTTGCGACTTAGGGTTGATTACATGCTAAGTTAGATTTGTTAGACTTCTTTTGCTAATATATCTCAAGCACACTTTCGAACCGTGAGTGCATTTAAGTCTTGATTTTCCTACCTCTTTTCTAGCGAAAGCTTATGTGAAATACTTGTGGAGCTCGTTTTTAAAACTATGAGTTAGGAAATGATTTGAAACTTTGTTGAATTTACGTGAAAAGCGCTGCATGAGCATTGTGGATAGGATATGATTTAGGCCATCTTTGGAGCGTTTGAGCCTTTTATCTCACCATCCTATTTTTTATTAATCCCTAGTGTCCCCTTTGAGCTTTATTAAAAGAATGGCGTGTGCTAAGCACACATCGACCCCATTCGACATCGTTTCTATTACCCACATTAACTTAACCTAAAGCATACTTTTGCCTACCCTTTGAGAGAGTAGGATTGGGTTGGGAATGTTGTCTACATGGTGATTGATGCGGTTCAAAAATAGCACCAATGAGTTCTTGTATTGGAAAAGAAAAAATATAAAAAAAAATGAAAAGTGCGAAAAGCAAAAATTGCCGTGCCCTTCAAAAAAAAAGAAAAAAGAAAAGAAAGAAAAAGAATAGAAAAAAAAGAAAGAAAGAAAGCAAAGAAAAGGATCATTGGGAAGAAAATCTTTATGATGATGATGATACCTTCTACAACCCAAAAGTTCAAGTTTGGGGTTGTCGAAGGAAAGTGAGTGCTGTATGGGAAAAAGGGAAATATTCTTACTCTCTCATTTTGAAATTTCTTATCCCTTTATTGTTACCCCTCACCTTGGCCTTGCATTACAAGCTTAATAAAGTCCTATTGATCTAGTTGCCACATTTGTTTTTGTTAGTTGACATGGTTTGGAAGCATAGTTGATTTGACCCTTGTTTTGAATTATATTCACATCTTGATATAGCTCACCGTATTTGCATAATCTTAGCTATTGTAAGTAACTGGGACTTGAGAGCATTGTATTTCATACATAGTTAGTGCATGAGATGGATGTATAAGCACTTGAATTCTATCACGATCTCTCTTCGTGTTGTTAACCGGGTATTGATGATATGTACATGTTTTGTGATGCACATGTTTTTATTTTAAATATTTTGGGAATGAATGTTGTGCTTAGCTTGATAAAACTTTCTAAGTTTGGAGATAGTCAATTAATGGTTTTTACACACACACATGGAGATGTACAAGTGATATTGATGATGATTGAGTGAAAGCCTAGACTTGTGGCTATGTGTTGTTATTTATCATTCCTTGAGGCATTATGTGGTACCATGCCGATGCTTTGACTTGTAAAGAAAAAAAATATTTCATTTGCTTTAATTTAGTTTAGTTTAGTTTTGTATTTAGATGTTTTATTTTACTCGAGGACGAGCAAAAGTTTAAGTTTGGGGGTATTTGATGACTGTATTTTATACGCAGTTATTGGGTATTAATCCGACTTAAATTATGCTATTTCTCGAGGTTTTTGTTGTCTAATATGTGTTTTAGTGTTGTTTTATAGTTTCAGGGACTTTTGGAACAATTGTGCAAAATATAGGCACTTTATGTTGAATTGAAGAACTTCAGGGATCAAACTGTAAAAGCTGAAAACTTGAATACCAAAAGCTGAAAAATCAGAATTTTCCAAAAATTCAGCCGCCCACTTCATTGTGTTATAATTGCCTTGGGAAACGTGAAGTCCTAGTTTAATTCTTTTTAGTGTTTTAATTATAATGTATCTCCTTTTCCTCCTTGTTGTAGGATTAATTAGGTATAAATAGATCCCTTTAGTTAGGAAAAAAAGGGAGAGAAGTTCTCAGATTATTTTTCTTTGTCTATGAAGAAAGATTATTCAAGAATGGTTCAAGGTTTTGTACTTTCAATTATGGAGAATTAACTCCATAATCTAGAATTGGAGGTAACTTGTATCGAATCTATTGTTTTATATTAATTCTTATTCATTTAATTCTTGTTGATTGTGGTGTTTATCAATCCTCTATTATTTCGCTTTGAACAAATGAATGTAATCGCAAATAATAAAGGCCTAGAGGTGCGGATAATCGCATGACCAATGTGCATATGTCGCATAATCGCTCACCATCACAATAAATTGGACCTATCGATGCACAGAGTGATAAGTTAGGGCAATGTTCATACATGACTAGGTGACAGATAGATCATATGTTCTTGTGCTTAGGATATAGAATGGATGAATGTTGTGGGATGGAGGCTGAACCAATAGTTCAACAGACTATATCTATCTTTGTGAACGAACCCAAGAAATTGAATGATAATTATTTTGAATTAAACAATAGAATAGATGCAAGTGAATCCTAATTCCTAGAAGATTTACAAATCTTTGATTTATCTCATATTTATATGCTTTGTTAATTAGGTTATTTTATTGCTTTCTAGTAATTTAATTTATAAAAAACCATAAAACCCCATTAATTAGTAATTGCTTTATTTTAATAGATTAGTTAAATTTACTTTAATCAAATCCAAATCTCTGTGGTTCGACCCTTGCTTCCCAAAACTATTCTACAATAGTCTTGTCCACTTGCAAGGAAAATAATTAAAATAAGACATCGATTACCAAGCAAGCTGGCTGAGAGCTCAAAATAAAAACATAACCCGGCGTTTTTGCAATCTTCCAGAACCATCATAATCACTATCGGTGAAGCCAATTAACTCTCAGATTCCCTCCCTTTTTGTACAAAATCCCAAAGCTAGCGTTCCTTATAGATAATGCAATACCCTTTTGGCTACTTGAAGATGAAGCTCTGTTGGTTTAGATATGTACTTGCTAATTTTGCTAACAACATACATAATATCTAGACTTGTAGTCGTAAGATACATCATGCTTCCCACTAACTGTTTGTAAAATGAGTCATCCACCTTTGTGTCATTCTCATCTTTGAAGATTTTTAAACCTGGAATGATTGGATTCTGCGCCGAGTTGCTATGTTCCATCCCAAATCTTTTTAATGCTTCCAATACATACTTTTTTGACTTATAAAAATCCCTCCATCAAACTGCATCACTTCAATGCCAAGGAAATATTTCATTTTGCCCAAATCAGACATATCAAACTCCCTTTTCATTGACTTCTTGAATTCACACATCATAACATCATCATCTCCAGTGTAAATTAAATCATCAACATACAAGCTAATAATCTAATTTGACCTTGTTTGTTGACTTTGGTAAAGAGGGTCTGCTCACTTTCACTTTTATCAAAGCCTTCTTTGATGAAATAGGACTCAATTTTGCTGAACCATGCCCTTGGTGCCTATTTGAGCCCATACAAGGCTTTGTTGAGTTTGTACACTTTGTATGATTCCTTCTTCACTTCATAGCCCTTTGGTTGTTCAACGTAGATGTCTTCAGTTAGTTCTCCATGGAAGAAGGTTGACTTGACGTCAAGCTGAAACACACACCAACTCCTTTGTGGTGCAATAGCAAGAATCATTCGAACCATGTCCATACGAGCTACTGGAGCATATACTTCTTCATAATCAACCCCGTACTCTTGTGCGTAACCTTTTGCGACCAAACGTGCCTTTTATTTCTCCACTTCTCCAAGCTCATTTAGTTTAGTTTTGTAGACCCATTTGACTCCAATCTTTTTGGCTCCTTTTGGCAAATCAGTCAAGAACCAAGTCTCATTCCTTTTAATATATTGGATCTCACAGTCCATAGTGTGTCTCCACTTCTCATCTCTTACTGCATCCTCATACTTGACTGGATCAGAATTGCCTAACAAGTCTATGTTGGCTTGGATTTCCTCATCGGAAAGTCCTTCACCGGAGACGTAATCTCCCATCCACCCGGTTCTTTTCTAATTCGCTTTCTTTCTTACATTTGAAGGTCCTGAACTTCTATGCTTCTCAGAACTTCTATGCTTTCAAGACTTGGTAGCACTTCTTTACCATTTTGAACTACTTCTTCGCCTTCTTCATTTTTAGATTCACTCGCTCCTCTCCTTCTTCATTTTCGATTCAATCGCTCCTCTTCGTCTCCCCATTTCGGTTCGAGCATGATTTGTTCTTCGTAACTCTCATCCTAGTTCCATGTCTTGTCTTCCTCAAATACAACATCTTGGCTAATCACGATTTTCTTTGACACTGGATCGTAGAGTCTATAACCCTTTGATTCTTCACTAACTCCAAAGAAAATGCATTTGCGACTTTTATCTTCAAGCTTTGTTCTTCAGACATCAGGGACATAAGCATGTGCAATGCTTCCAAAAACTCTAAAATGCTCAATGAAGGCTTCACTCCGCTCGAGCTTCCTCCGGTGTCATATTTTTATCGACACCGTAGGACATCTATTCAACAAATAAAAGGTCCAGTTCACCGCCTCGGCCCAAAAACATTTTGGAATAACTTTTTTGGACAATAAGCTCCGTACCATATTCATCACACTCCTATTTTTTCTCTCAGCAACACCGTTTTGTTGCGGTGTATAAGCAATCGTCAACTGCCTTTTTATCCTTTTCAACACAACTTTTAAATAGTTTAAAAGTAAAAAAGGCATCTGAGTTACTAACAAGAAAATAAACCCAAGCCTTCCTACTGAAATCATCAATAAAGGTAATTAGGTACCTCTTGTGGTTGTTGGAGGTGGGAGAGATTGGGCCGCATATGTCAGCGTGAACAAGCTCCAGTTTTAGTGTTGCTCTCTATGTACTCTTCTTTGGAATAAAATCTCGATGTTGCTTTCCTTTTAAACAATCAAAACATACTATATTAGACGAAGAGAAACTTGGCAGACCTCTCATCATTCCTTTGAGTTGCAAAGTCTTAAGTCCTTTATAGCTAAGATGGCCATATGAGCGGTTCCTTGTAGACACACCTTATTGGTCTCTTTCTTGATAGATTGCGTGTTGGACAACATCACAAACATCCTGTTAGCTGTCATTTCAGTTTGTAAAATCAAACCTCTAGAAGGATGGTAGATTTTACATTGATTGGACTTAATTAGGATAACTAACCCTTTCTCATGTAGCTGACCGATGCTTAGAAGATTATTCCTCAACTCAGGTATATAAAACACCCCTGTTACTAGGTAGCTAACACCTTCCAATGACAGCCTCACACTTCCTTTTCAGACAACACTCATTTTTGTTTAATTGCCTAACTTGACTATGTGCTTGAACTCCTCATCTAGCTCACAAAATATTGAACGATCACCACATATGTGTTTGCTACAACCTGAATCGAGAAACCACACATTATCTCGATTCCCTCCTTGTGACTTAATATAGGCCATAAGAAGCATCTCCTTTGACTCATCCAGCTCTACATAGTTTGCCTTGTTTTTCAATGTTGGACACTCATATTTATAGTGTCCAAGCTGATGGCAGTGGTAGCATTCAACAGTTGCTTTGTTGTAGGTTTGACGACCCCTACCTCTACCTCTTCCTTCTGTGAATGTTTCTCTCCCACGTCCTTCTCCCCTGTAAATTTTGTCATGTGTCACTTTCATAGCACGTTGTTCACTACTCCTCCGATTGAATATCTGTTCATGTACAATGAGGGAACTCTGCAGGTCATCAATGGATAGAGAACTGATATCCTTAGATTCTTCGATCGAGACAACAACATAGTTAAATTTCTCGGTCAAAGTTCTAAGGATCTTCTCTACAATTGTCACATTTGTCATCTACTCACCATTGCTCCTCATCTTGTTGGCAATTGTCATGACCCGGGCAAAGTAATCATCAATGGTTTCCCCAACTTTCATCTCTAGAAGCTCAAAATCCCTCTTCTAAGCTTTAAGGATAGATCGCTTAACTCTAGCATTACCCTCGAACTTCTTTTTCATAGAATCCCATATATCCTTCAAGGTGAGTTTGACCAAAATTTGCTCCAGAATTGTCCTGTCAATAGCTTGAAACGGGTAATTCTTTATCTTATGGTCTTTCTGCTCCACATCATCCAACTGTTTTTGATGCGCGTCTGTCAGCACAGTTCCTACTGCTGGCTCTTCAAAACCCGTCTCAACCAGCCTCCAATATCCTTTAGACCTCAACAGAATTTCCATAAGCATAGCCCAATGGTCATAATGACCATTGAAGTGTGGTATGGAGGGCTACATGAATTCCTTTTCTTCACTCATCTCACTCTTTTCAAGTAACTCAAGACCTAAATGGAAGCTCTGATACCAGAATGTTAGATGCAATTGATATCAAGAACTGAAACAGAATGTGCAAACAACAATCTGAGAATTGCTTAACTTACTTGAGAAAACATAAGTCGCTTAAATAGCCTTACAGGAGGAAATAGATAAACAATAGCACACATGTTTAGGATAGAAACGTGGAGATAAAGTGGACTAAATCAAAGCAGCAACAGTCCCCTAAAGACTAGGACATTTTTTTAACAAACAAATTAAATCCTAACAACCGATCCATGGGATATATAAGATGGCAATATTGTATCCAATATATTCATCATAACAATTTTATACAACATTACATCATGTATGCTTTTGTTCTACTTTTGGTATTTCTGAATTATTTTAATACTGCATCCTCCCTTGGTTTTGAAAATGCTTCTAATTATGAACTCACCTATTGCATCAACAAAGGAGAGACAAGCACTTCTCACTTTCAAAGCCGGCCTTATAGACGATGGCGTAAAGTCTCATCTTTGAGCAACGAAGAAGTTCATAAAGATTACTGTGATTGGAGTGGAGTGGAGTGCAGTAATCGAACTGGTCATGTTATCAATTAAGCTTGATCTTCAAGGTTTCAGTTTGAGAGTTAACATCAGTCCTTCATTGCTTGAATTGCGGGAATTGAACTATCTCGACCTTACTTTGAATGATTTTGAATATAGGCCCATCCCCAATTTCTTTGGTTCATTCACCATATTACAACATCTTCATCTTTCTGGCTCGAACTTTGGCAGAATCATTCCTTCTCAACTTGGAAACCTCTCTAAGTTGAACTCTCTCCACCTTAGTTGGAATGATTTTGAATACAGCCCCCCCCCCCAATTTCTTTGGTTCACTCACCAAATTGCAGCATCTTGGTCTTTCTCACTCAAACTTTTACGGAATCATTCCTTCTCAACTTGGAAACCTCTCTGAATTTATTTATCTCTCACTCTCAAATAACAGAAACTTGTTAGTTGAGAACCTTGACTGGTTGTGTCTGTAAGTATAGACTTGGTCCAAATGGGCAGCCCACTTAGAAAACCCCAAACCCAGCAACCCAAGATCCAAAACCCATTTTTTGTGCTCCCCTTCTCAGTTGACTTCAGCTAATTGGTTTTTATTTTGGGAGAATTGTTAGTCCCAAAAGCGCACAATACTAAGCTAGAAGGAGAAGGGTTGAATAGCTAGTTAACACTTAAAACTTTTCGTAATAGTTCCAAAACAAAGTGCTTGCAACCTATTAAAAAGGTTAAAGTAACGGAAGACTTTACACGGAAGACATGCTAAGTCAGCTGGTGAAGCACTACCAGTAGACTTGACTGATTACTGAAGTTTACTGTTCAAAGGAATAAGCTAATACAAAGAATAGTATAAAACAGTAAATAACAAAATGTAAAGAATACATGTATTTTGAGATGGTTCGCACTATAAAGAGTGCTACGTCAACCACCAAAACAGTCAACCTTGGATTTGAATGTACATTATATTTTCCACTAGTTCTATTACAGAAATATCCAATGGATCGTGTACAAAATATTTGACTTGTGTTTGGGGGTGGGTGTATTGAATATCTGGAAAAACAGAGTAGTCAATGTGCAGAAGAATAGTAAAGAGTACAACAATAAGAAGTAAATGATTAACAGTTGATGCAAATCTTCTTGTTGTTCTTGAGGACATCGTTGATCAGTTAATGATCTCTTGAATACACTTAGTATGAAGACTTGATGTTTTTGAATAGATCCAGAGCATTATTTGCTTCAGTCTTCAATGGAAGTATTTATGTCGGAGCATCCTTGAGACCATTGTAGAACATGAAGTGAATAACAACTCTATTAGGTTGTGAGTTTTAAATGTCGGGATCTACTTTATTGACTTCATCTCTGATTGGACCAGATTAGGGTATGGAGAGGAGCAGTTTGCTGGAACTAGTAGGTGGGCGACAAATAGATTTGTAGACCTGCAGTAGTTGGTACAGTCTGTTTGTGTCAGACTGTAAACCTGCTTTGCCATGTATAGGAGGTGAAAGTCTTCATTCTTCAAAAAAGTTGGAAAGGTGTGTCTTGTAAGTCAGGAGTTGATGATGATGGATTTCAAATTCGAACCAAGGATAGCTGAATTAAATAATCCACTTGAGCTTGATATCCAGATAATCTAGACACGTCATGCTATCTGAGTGCAAACAAGGTCTGCTGGTGAAGGCTGTTGGAAGTCTGCTGGTGAAGCCTTCTGCCGAAGTCTTCTACCGAAACCTGTGAAGTCTAAAAACTATTCTAAAGGCAAAGTTCTATACACAGTTGCCACGCTAACTGGTACGCATCCCATTAGCCACTAAGTATAGAACCTAATGTAATGAATAAGCAAATGCAAATTAAGATACATTGAGAAACAACAATCTCCTCCTATTTACATCTGGTCATCATTACTTACAAGTGAGGGCTATGAAAGCTCTAGGATAGATAATAACATGTCAAATATATACTTTTAAGTTTTATAACAACAGACATGCCTCTATCAAAAAGAATACCTCAGATGTAACAACTAATCTAAGTGCTTACAATAGAAGAGATTTTAGGAACAAGCACAAGGATTAGAGTAAACAATTTAAATAAATTTAAACTGGATGTTTAAATTCCAAGCAGATATATGAATTTAGATAACATGGAATATAACAGTAGAGATTTTTGAAAAGGAATGAACTTCTGTATTTCAAACAAGAAGTTTAATATTTACAAAGTTTTCAAAAATAGATGGATACAAAGGATAAGGATAGAAATATATAAGTTACCATGGCCTTTTTCATTTTCCTTTGGCTGCTCTGTCAGCTGCTTCTCTTTCTTGGCGTTGGCGCTCGAGTTCTTTAACTCTTCTGGTGTACTCTTCATCAGATGAGGTCTACTGTCTGGTGGAGCGAGAACGGTAGTCAAGTTATTTTCGTAGCCTGTTGTTCTCGTCCAATCAGAACTCGGTTCATAGACTGCAGTTGTCTCTCCTCCGTGATGGCCAAATCACGTTCGCGCTCGACTACCATTCGCTCATGCGCTGCTTCGACAGCTTGATCTTTGAGTTTTAGCACTGGAAGGAGACCATGACCAAGGTGGAGGGTGATGCTATGAAAGAGCTAGTAGAGGAGTGTTGAGCAGAGCCGAACACATTCGTTGCACTGAGCCTCCATATTGATCTTTAGATCGGTAGACTCGTGCCTGTCTTCTCCAAACTAAGTCCAAACATCCTCTTGAAACTGTCAAAGGTTGGCGGTATTCCTGTCAGCAGCCTTGGATGATGCAGTGGCAATCTCAGCAACAGCTGTGGAGATACTTGTTAATTCTCCCAGTCTGTTGTAGATGGCATCCAGTCTGCTCAGGATATCTTCATTTGCCGGGCAGGACGAAGAAGGATCGAGGTCTACTAGAATGGGCTCAATACCAGCAGATGAGGTGACATCAGCAGTAGTAGTAGGACAAAAGGGCTGCTGGAGAGGTGAAGTTCTTGAGATTGAGGTGGAAGAGGAATCGGGTGTGGGGAAGGTATGGGTAGATGAAGAATTGGATTTGGGTGGTGATGAAGGAGGGGTAGGGGGAATCTCAATATCTGTGTCTGAATGATCACAGATATTTGAGGGGTTGGGAGGGGGTCGTTAGAGAACCAGAAGGAAGGAGGGGGATAGGCAAGGGTTTCTAGTCTCAGAGGGGTAGGTTTTGTTGGAGGGGAAGTAGGTTTGGTGAAGAGGTCTGCTACCGATGAAAGTTCAAAAATGAACTTCGTAGCAGCAGAGGAAAGGGTAGGGGAAACCAGGGGGTTAGGATGAAAGGAATGGGTTGGTTTCGTTTGGATGGTGTAGTAGGGTTGGTTTGGGTAGGAGGGGGTAAAGATGGGGAAGATGGGTTTGGTGAGTAGTTGAAGGGGAAAGGAGGTGTTGGAGTTGGTGATTTTGTATGCTCCTCTTGAGGTATAGACTCCTCAAGAGTTATGGGCTCCTCATGAGGGATAGACTCCTCCGGAGGGTTAGGCTCCTCCTGAGTAGATGACTCAGTAGGAATGGTTGTAGAAGGGATATGTTGTTGGTTGCCAGCAGACTTCCTTTTCTGCCTCAGCGACTGGATAAGAGATCTAGAGGCTTCATCGGCAGAGATGATAGGGTCTGCTGGTGGCTTGGTTAGAAGGCCCTTACGTAAATGCCTACGTTTAGGCTTGGGTGAGGGTGATGGTTGGTTACAAGAGGGTTTGCGTTTAGGTGTTTGGGATGGTTGGGGAGTGGAGGTTGTTGGTTCAGGCTGGGATGGCTGGGGAGAAGAGGTTTGTCCAGCAGCAGCAGAGGAGCTGCCAGCAGACTTTGCACGTCTACTGGCCTTCAATTTCTTCCGTATCCAGGCCGCTTGAAGCTCTTTTGTTTCAGCTTCTACCCTGGCCTTGGCATCTTTCTTGGTCTTGGCACGAATGTCAACCAAGACTTCAACCTCATCTGGCGAGAAACCAATCTCCTTTCTGGTCTTCGCAACCTTAACGCGTTTCCAAATGTGCTCACACTCGTTTGCCAGCGCTCTTGCCTTTTGTAGAAAGTCTTTGTCAGCGGTAGAGGTTTGCTTTTCAACCTTTGCTTGAGTTGCACAAATAGCTACGCTGGCAGTGTCATACGCATCCATGTCGAACCACGTGACCATCATAGGAGCAGGCTCGGTCACCATTTCAAGAGCAATGTTGGGGAGCCCTCTTTGCTGTCTCCTCTTATTCTCATACTCAATGTACTTGGAGAAGAAAGTGGCTGTTAGCTGCTTTTCCTTTTTCACCTTCTTGAGCTCTTCCGGCTCAATAGTAGAGTTGATCTCTGGTGTATCCCTTAGCAGGGTGTTGATCAGCCGGACGAAGGGCCTCTTGTTGGATGGGTTGTCCTTCACTGTCTCGATGTATTTACGGAGCTCGCTGAAGATGATAGCGCCATAGTTAAGGTGAGTCTTCTGGTGGATGGCGGATGAGAGGTTGAGCTGTTGGGCGGTGAAGATGTCATGGGAGCTGTTCTTGAAAATCAACGACTTGTCCAACAGATGACTGAAATAGTAGACGTCGAAGGGAAAGACGTTCCTCAGCATTTTTCCTTGAGGTTCCCTTGGGGTATTCGGTCCCCTCATTGCTTCCCAGTCATTGTTAGCCTCAACAATGGATATCTTATAGTCCCCACCATAGTGAATTCAAATCACTTTGGATATCACCTTGACTGACAAAGAGAAGGGACGACCTCGAATCCACCCTCTAATAACGGAAGGTGGGTTGGCGTTGATTTCCATTCGCTGGTAGAATTCTTCAGCGAGGAGGTTGATGTATTCTTCGTCGTGAAGAGTGAAGAAGGGGAGGATCCCAGACTCGTTTATATCGTTACACATTTTTGCTCCGATAGCAAAAGTACGGACAGACGCCAAGTCAATGCACATACCTGGGAGGTATGTGTTCACCGACAGCTCTTGGATAATGTCATGAGTGGCGGGAAAGAGGGGAAACCTAGGAAGGTTGATGGAGGGGATAGGGTGAATGACTTGCTCTGGGTCGAGCACCTTCCTTTTGTCGGAACTAGATTTTGTAGATGATTTCACCTACAAAAGCAGTTTTAAAAATTAGGGCTTTTCCCATACAGAACAAACAATCAAGATTTTCATTTAAAATAAATAAATTTTTAGATAAAAAATGGAAACCCTTGAATGTTTTTAGAGTTAAATATAGAGAAATATCAACAATTAATTCTCGAAGAAATAAGTATTTGAAGTACGGAGAAAACCATTCGTTTTAAGGTTTTGAAATAGACAACAATGGCGGAAACTGTCAGGATACGCAAAGCGTCCTTTCAGATTCTTCAAAGAAACAACTCAAAAGAGGAAATTTAAATGTTAAATCATGAAGGAAGTATCTAACGAGCATTAAAATGCTTACCATTGTCGTTGTAAGGAAGAAGAAGGGAAGAACAAGGTAGAAATGAAGTAGTTGCAGAGAAGAGCGAGTGTTTGAGTAGAGAGAGAATTTTAGAAAGAGAGAGTTTGTGAAAGTTTTTAAAGAGGCGGTTCAAAGTTTATTTAAAGAAGGAGAAAAGTCATTTTAGCGAAAATAGCTTGGATGATTGACATGTCTCTTTCATAAAGCTTTTAACTTAAGATATTTTCAAAATAAGAGCAAAAAGTGACTTTTAACTCCTTAGCCTTTTTAGAAAAACTTTTACCCTCTACTAAACAGTTAACTGAAATACTAACCTGGTCTTAATGATGTTGAGCTAAAACAACAATGGAGTTAGTAACAATTAATGACTGCTGGTATGAAATAACTTTTAGATTTAAACATAAACTTTAAGCTGTAGGATCAATCATACCAAAATTTCTCCTTAAAAATGCAAACCTGGTAGCATCCAGTGGCTTAGTGAGAATATCAGCCAATTGATGTTCAGTTGGGACATATTCTAAACTGATGTTACCTTTTTCCACATGATCTTTGAGGAAATGATAACGAATATCAATGTGCTTTGTCTTGGAATGCATCACTGGATTCTTTGAGACTAAAATTATAGAGGTGTTATTAAACATGATAGGACAATTTGCAGTCTTGATGTTGTAGTCCACAAGTTGTTGCTTCATCCAAAGTAGTTGAGAGCAACAACTACTGGCAGCAATGTATTATGCCTCTGTGATCGAATTTGCAACTGATCCTTGCTCTTTGCATGACCATGAGACAAGTCTATTTCCAAGAAATTGATAGGTCCCACTGGTGCTTCTTCTGCTAACTTTGCAGGCTGCATAGTCTACATCTTAGTACCCAACTAGAACAAAGTTGTTCTGTCTTGAATACCAAATACCCAGATTTGTATTTGTTGAAACATATCTGATGATACGTTTAGCAGCAAGCAAGTGTGATTCCTTTGGATCTGCCTGAAATCTAGAACAAACACAAACAACAAACATAATATCAAGTCTAATGGCAGTAAGGTTGTTGATTCTTATGTTAAATTTATATCTGATCAGTACATTACATTAGTTTTATACTTCAGTGGCTAATCGGGCTGCGTATCGATTAGCGTGGCAACTGTGTATAGAACTTTGCCTTGTATAGTTTTTGTAGGACTTTTTCAGGTTCATCGGAAGACCACTTCTCAGCTTCACCGGAAGACCTGCTCAAAGCTTAAAGATCGGTAGACCTCGTGTCCAGCTGATCTGCTTCTACGTGTCCTCTCCAGATCAAAGCTACCTGGATTAATTCAAACTTATTCCCATATATTATTTGAATTAATCCAAGTCTTTTCCTGACATGTCAAGCCGCCGAAAGCAACTTTCAAAGCGAGGAATACTTTTCGTCTGAGCGATTAATAAGCGATAAAAGCGGTGTCCCTACTTTACCTTCATCTCTCGGATCGACACCAAATCGCCCACCTTTTGAAGATCTCAGAAATGATTATCGCTCTAGTTATACTGTGAAGACGAAATTCCTTGATGTGACCCCATGCATTTAATGCATTTATGAAAAGAGCTGTTGAAGTCTTCGTCTTCTCCAACGGATCTTTTGAAGTGCATCTGCTTTAAATACTGCCATTAAAGACTGGAACAAAGACGAGAATACTGTACAGAATCAATCGAACACTTAAAGAATTGCTCTGAATCTACACAACTCCAAGTCTTTCAGCTCAGTGCATTCAATAGATCCTCAACAGATCTAGAAGTCCTCGTCAACAACAAGAAGCTGCTCTTCAACATTTATTGTTTTATTCTTCTTGTTGTTTACTTCCATTAACTATATACTGCACAATTAAATATCTTGTATTTACAGATATTTAATTCCCTAGACAAACACAAGTCAATATTTTGTACACGATCCATTAGGGATATTCTTTGTAATTGATCTAAGTGGAAAACATAGTGCACAATTTAAATCAAGGTTATTGCCTTGGTGGTGGGACGTAGCACTCATTATAGTGTGAACCATCCCAAAATACTTGTGTTATTTCCTACTATCGTTTAATTATTGAGCTGCTTAGTTTCATTGTTTACTTCATCCATTTCAGTGAGAACTTAAAGTAACTGTAAAGGTCTACCGGTAGTCCTTATCGGCAGACCTGGAACAATTTCTTGAAGGTCTTCCGCTACTTGATTCTTTTCATAGATTGCAAGTAACTTTCAAGGAACTTACTTTAAAAGTTTTAAAGTGTTAATAAGCTATTCAACCCCCCTTCTAGCTTATTATTGTGCTCATTGGGACCCACAATTGGTATCAGAGCCTTACTCTTCGAAAACAAGTTTTTCCAAGATTAAACTCTTGAGAGATACGACATAATGGCACAAACACACTATATGCTGCCTACATCTAATGCTAACCACGTCCCAATATTGGACGAAGGTCATTTTGATGTATGGAAGGATAAAGTAATGAGATTCATGAACTCTATTGACAACAGGTTATGGAAATGTGTCACTGCAGGTCAACATGTACCAATGAAGGCAAATCTTCTAGCCTCCATCGCGGGAACCTGCGAAGTTCCTAAAGAAGAATCGGAATGGAGGAGGGCGATAGAAAGCTTGGTTGAACTTGCAGCAAAGAAGCAATTAACATAATCACCAACTCTCACAACCAGCACATACCAAAGCCAAGTGATTCGATGTACAAGCTGCGAAAAGAGATGTGGGAAGCTCTTGTAGAATACTTGGAAGGAGACCAAGACACAGAGACAATGTAAAAATATACATACATCCAGCGGTTTGATTCTTTCAAAAGGATCCTAAGGAAACCTTGAGACAAGCATACGATCGATTCGGTGAGGTAATAAATAGTTGCTTTTCTCTTGGTAAAACTTATGACAAAAAGGAAATGAACATGAGGTTTCTAGGCTCTAGGTAGCTTATGGCATGTGAAGACCACGGACTATGAAAGAATCTAAGAACTTAAGCGAGATGACTCTTCGTAGTCTCTACGCAAGTTTAAAGGTTTATGAACTTGAAGTTAATCAAGCTCTAGAGCAAGACAACAGTTGACGTGTCTTTGCCCGACCATGGTCCAAGAAGAAATCATTGTTGAAAACAAACCTTCTACTTCTTCCGGTGAAAATGATTTTTTATCTCGATGAACAATTTGCTATGTTTGTTAAACATTTTCAAAAATTTGCAAAATATGGAAGGAAGAACACTCACCAACAACCTTTCGGGAAGATTGGTGAAAGCTCATCTAAGGAAGAGCTTGTGTGTTATAATTTGTAGGAAACAGTCATTTGCCTCAAAATGTCCTAAGCCAAAATTTGAAGCATACCGAAAACCCTCGTTTAGAAAATTTCAAAAACAAAAGGGTATGTTGGCCGAAGACATAGAAGATAAACAAAGTTGCTACATGGTTTGAAACCGATTCTCGTAAGAGGAGGAAGAGGATTGTGAGCAAGCTAACATATGCTTAATAGCTCATGATTCATGTCCTACCTATGACTCAAAATGAAGTTGTAGTTTCACCAAGTCCTTTGGACAAAAATGAAACCAGCAAGTGATAGCTTTAGAAGGAAGAACTTCTCAAGGATAATCGTGGATATGCTTGAAGAATTTAATTCCTTTAGAGTAGCCTATGTTAACTGCCAAGAAGCGTAGAAACTCACAGGTGAGAAATCTTTGATGGCGTGAGATTCAAACTCTCAATAGGCGTCAACAAGAGAGTATCAAGCGAAGGAAGAAAACAAATTTCTTCATGACAAAATTGATCTACATTGAGCACATCAAAGGACTAGACCTAGAGAAAATTGCCTTGCAAAAGACAATTGACTCTGGAATAGTTCAAGGATGCATTTGAAGAAATCCTTACAAGCCAAAAATCTAGCAATGATAAAAGCGGGCATAGGATATTCGGATGTGTCTCTTCCGACAATCTCTTGTCAAAGAGAAAGGAGAATCCTCGAGCTGCTAATGATATATCTTTCTCTAAGCAGACATTTGGAAATATAGGGAAACAAGGCCTTGGTTACTCAAGTGTTCTTATGTTTACCAAAACTCGAAAGGAAAAGCCAAAATGAATGATTCAAATGAAAACACGAGAAAGATAACGGTAGAAAGTGAAGTCTCACAGTGACTGACTATGCCAAGGCAAAGTCTGGCGGCGGTAGACCTAAACCTCTAGGTAACTATCAAGTTTGTCTATGAAGCAGTGAAGGCTGCTTTACTGTTGAAGGTAAACTTAAAGGTATTCTACCGAATCCTCAGAAAAGGTATTCAACGAGAAAAGCTAAAGCTAAGGCGTTGGTAACCTAC
>JABEVN020003818.1:0-16778 GCA_013146195.2 Codonopsis lanceolata | reverse complement strand
AAAAATTAATTAAAATTGAATTTCGACGGAAAATTCGTCGCTAAAGGTTTTAAAATTTAATTAAAATTGAATTTCAGCGACGGAAAAATTCCGTCGCTAAAAGCTTTAAAAATTAATTAAAATTGAATTTCGACGAGGAAAATTCCGTCGCTAAAAGCGTTAAAATATAATTAAAATTGAATTTCGTGACGGAAAAATTAAAATCGCTAAGGTGTTTAAAATTTAATAAAATTGAATTTCGACGGAAAATTAAAATCGCTAAAATTAAAATTTAATTAAAATTGAATTTCGGCGATGGAAATTTCCGTTGCTATATTTAAAATAATAATTTTTATTTTTCAAAATAATAAATTTTAATTCAGCCGGAAATTTCCGTTAACTAAAGGATTTAAAAATAATTAATTTTAATTTCGGCGGAAATTTAAAGTCACGATAATTAAAAAAATTAAATTGAATTCTAATTAATAAAATATCAAAAATATATGAAATTAAATTGAAATTAAATTAAAATAATATTTGAAATGTTAATTTAATAATATAATATCAATAATTAAAATGATTAGCATCAATATAATTACAAAAATAAAACATTCAAATTACAACTTAGCAACTTAACTTAGCACGTAATTTAACGTTAACTTAAATGAAATTAAATTAAAATAATATTTAAAATGTTAATTTAATAATATAATATCAATAATTAAAATGATTAGCATCAATATAATTACAAAAAAATAAAACATTCACATTACAACTTAACTTAACTTAACGTAACTTAACAACATAACGTTAACAAATTGAAATTAAATTAAATTAATATTTGAAATGTTGATTTAATAATATAATATCAATAATTAAAATGATTAGCTTCAATATAATTACAAAAATTAAAACATTCACAACTTAACTTAACTTAACGTAACAACGTAACGTTAACTTAAATTGAAATTAAATAAAAATAATATTTGAAATGTTAATTTAATAATATAATATCAATAATTAAAATGATTAGCATCAATATAATTCAAAAATTAAAACATTCACATTACAACTTAACTTAACGTAACTTAACGTTAACTAGCTTAAACTTAACTTAGCAGCTTAACCAGTAACAACTTAGCAACAGCAACGGCTTGCTTGACGGCCGTAACATAGCGTTAGCAACGTAATAGCGTAAACAGCAGCGAAGCAGCAGCGTGACAGCAGCAGCGTGGCCAAACAGCAACTTAGCAGCAGCGCTGGACAGCAACGTGGCAACCCAGCAGCAGCGACAGCAACTTAACAACCCGCGACCAGCAACTTAACTTAACGTAACTTAACTTAACCTTAACCCAGCTTAACTTGGCAGCAACCGGCTTAACCAACTTAACTTAAGTTAACAACTTAACGTATTGGCAACTGACATAACCAAAGAAACTTAACTTAGCAACTTAGCAACTTAAGGTAACTTAACATGAAAACAGCTACGCTATTGGCGAGAAATGGTATAATGGTCTGATGGACCATTATGAAGCAGAAAACAGCTACGCCTATTGGCGAAATGGTATAATGGATATGATGGACCTTATAACATGAGCCTCTGTGGCGAAATGGGTATAATGGAATGCGATGGACCATTATAACATGAACTGCGATCGCCTATTGGCGAAATGGTTTATAATGGTCACGATAGTATTATAACATGAAACACGATCGCCCTATTGGCGAAATGTTATAATGAGTACGATAGACCATTATAACATGAAAACACGTCTACGCTTATCAAGCGAAATGGTATAATGGAGTACGATGGACCATTATAACATGAAAACAGCTACGCTATTGGCGAAATGGTATAATGGAATACGATGGACCATTATAACATGAAACACGATACGCCTATCGCGAAATGGTATAATAGAGTACGATAGACCATTATAACATGAAACAACGATACGCTATTGGCGAAATGTTATAATGCAGATGCGATAGACCATTAACATGGCTAACATGAAGAGTAATACAAACATTATAACGTTAATGCGTTATACGCCTATTGGTGAAATGTTATAATGATTTCGATGATTGACCATTATAACATGAAAACAATACGCTACGCCTAATCGACGAAATGGTATAATGGATACGATGGACCATTATAACATGAAACACGATATACTATTGGCGAAATGTTATCGAGTACGATAGCATTATAAGCATGAAACACGTACGCGTATTGGCGAAATGGTATAATGGAGTACGATAGCATTATAACATGAAAACACGCTAACGCCTATTAATGGTGAAATGTTATAATGGACTAAGATGGACCATTATAACATGAAAACACGCTACGCTCTAGCGAAATGGTAATGGAGTACGATGGACCATTATAACATGAAACACGCATACGCTTTAGTTTAACGTAATGGCGCGTAACGTAACTCAACTTAACTTGGCGGGCGGCGTCCACTTAACTTTAACTTTAACTTAACTTAACATAACTTAAGTAACATACTTAACTTAAACTTAACGCAACTTAACTTAACTTAACTTAACTTAACTTCTAACTTAACTTAATGTAACGTGGCAACTTAACTTAGCTTAACGTAATGGCATAGCAACTTGGCTGGCGGTAACTTAAATTAAATTTTTAACTTCTAACTTAGCTTAAGCATACAACTTAACTTAACTTAACGTAATTTAACATTAACTTGGCAACGAAGCTTAGCTTAACTTAATGGCGTGGCACTTACTTAGCAGCCAGCAGCAGCAGCACTTCTAACCCAACAGCAGCAACTCTCAACTTAACTTAAGCGTGGCTTGGCTTAAGCAACTTAACTTAAGCTTAACTTAACAACTTTAGCCACTTAACTTAACTTAACTTCTTAACAACCTCAACAACTTCTAAATTAACTTAACTTAACAGCAGCAGCAGCAGCTTTAGCGTGGCTTGCAACTAATCAGCAACAGAACTTAACTTAACTTAGCAACTTAACTTTAACTTAACTCAACTTAAGCAACTTGGCTTCTAAGTTAGCAACTCTAGCTTAACGTGGCTTAACTTAAGCAATTTCTAACTTAGCAACGTAACTTGGCAACATAACCAACACAGCAACTTGGCAACTTACGTGGCAAGGTAACTTAACATAACTTAACTTAACTTAATGAAAACACGCATTTAGCCTATTGGCGAAATGGTATAATGGGTACAATGGACCATTATAACAACAAACGCTACGCCTATTGGCGAAATGTTATAATGGAGTACGATGGACCATGATATAACATAGAAAAGCTTACGCTACGCCTATTGATTTAAATGGTATAATGGAGTACGATGGACCATTATAACATGTAACACGATACGCTTATTGGCGAAATGGTATAATGGAGTACGATAGACCATTATAACATGAAACACGATACGCCTATTGGCGAAATGTTATAATGAAGTACGATAGACCATTATAACATGAAACACGATACGCCTATTGGCGAAATGGTATAATGGAGTACGATTGACCATTATAACATGAAAACACGCTACGCCTATTGACGAAATGGTATAACGAGTACGATGGACCATTATAACATGAAACACGATACGCCTATTGGCGAAATGTTATAAGCAGTAACGATAGACCATTATAACATGAAACACGATACGCCTATTGGCGAAATGGTATAATGGAGTCACGATGGACCATTATAACATGAAAACACGTTACGCCTATTAATGGTGAGGTATAATGGACGATGAACCATTATAACATGAAAACACGCTACGCCTATTAAATGGTATAATGGAGACGATGGACCATTATAACATGAAACAACGCCTTGGCTTAAGCGGCGTAACGTTAACTTAACTTACCATAGCTTAACTTAACTTAACAGCTTAACTTTAAGCAACATAACTTAACGTAACAGCTTAACTTAACGGCGTAACCCAACTTAAGCAACTTAGCTTAAGCTTAACTTAAGCTTAACGTAGCGTTTAACTTAACTTAAGCGTAACTTAAGCAACTTAAATTAGCTTAACTTAACTTAGCCGTAACATAACTTAGCGTAACGTAACGTAACTTAAGCTTAACTTAACTTAACTTAACTTAATAACATTATAAGCATGAAACACGGCTAGCGTAAATTAACATTATAACAAGCGTGGCGTCTTAACTTAATAAGCGTGAACGCAGCAGCAACAGCTTAACAACATAACTTAACTTAACTTAACTTGGCTTAACTTAACAGCTTAACTTAGCTTAAGCAGCAACTTAGCTTAAGCGTAACATAACGGCTTAACTTAACTTAACGTAACGTAACAGCAACTTAACTTAATTAACTTAACTTAACTTAGCTTAAGTAACATAACTTAAATTAACGTAACGTAACTTAAGCAGCATGGCTTTTAACTTACTTAACGTGGCAACAACAACTTAACTTAATTTAACAACAACAACAGCAACTTAACTTAACTTAACAGCAACTTATAACTTAGCTTAACCTAACGTAACTTAACATGAAAACACGCTACGCCTATTGACGAAATGTTATAATGGAGTACGATGAACCATTATGACATGAAAACATGCTACGCCTACTGGCGAAATGTTATAATGGACTACGATGGACCATTATAACATAAAAACACTTGTCTCAACCTCGGGCCTCAGGAGTTTTTGATCTTTGGCTAGTCGGTTTTCTTAGATATGGTTGCAATCCAACGGTGGTTTGCTCATGATCCACCGAGGTTGGTTGTCATTAACAACTTTCTTCCCCAAAAGTACTACATTGTGAATCGGGGATGCAGTGCACATTCACATAAGTTTTACGAACTTACGGTGTTAATAATCCAAGTGTTATGTTTCTTTCGACTTATTGTTTTCAAGCGAATAACCCTGGCAGGGGGTCTATTGCCGTCGGCCAGTTTGGGTCAGGCGGCGCGGTTTAGGGTTTGGAATTAAATTGAAATTAATTCTGAAAATATGTAGCGACGAAAAATTTCGTTGCTGGAATTAAATTGAAATTAAATGATGAAAATATTTAGCGACGGAATGTATAAATTAAGTTGTAATGTGAATATTTTTATTTTTGTAATTATATTGATGCTAATCATTTTAATGAATGATATTATATTATTAAATTAATATTTCAAATATTAATTTAATAATAAAATATCATTTATTAAAATGATTATAATATTTCCTATATATATATATATGTATAGGAAATATTATAATCATTTTAATGAGTGATATTTTATTATTAAAGTAATATTTGAAATGTTAATTTAATAATATAATTACAAAAATTAAAATATTCACATTAATTTATATATTTAAGAAAATAATAACAAAATTATATAAATTGAGTAAATTTGATTTAAATTAATAAAGTGAAATTATATAAATAGAGTAAAATTATATTCTGTAATTGATAAAGTGTCATTTAAAGAGTATACTTTAAAAAATTAAGATATACAAGTATCATTTTATTACTAATAAACTATTAAAGTTGTCATTTTCTTTTTTAAAAAATGACTTTTAAACGAAGACTATTTACCCGAAACGAAGAAAGTATTTAAAATTATAAAAATATAATTTCAAGTCAATTAATAATCATGTTCCCGAAAAATTAAAACTCCCTCCACCGGCAACCCCAAAATTAATCTACCGCCAAATCCAAAAACAATCTTCCCTTTCTTTTTGGCTGAATGTGGGCGGGAGTTAACAAAATATTAACCGCCAAATCCAAAAACCATCTCAAAAATCCCTCCCTCAAATTAATCTGTCTCTTCCTCTTCGCAGTCTTTTCATTTCCCCTCCCTCTCCCTTCACGGCCGCCATCCTCCATGGCCGGCCCAAAACCCAAGCGATCCAGCTTCATCTCCGCCGTTCGCAATCGCCAAGCAAACCCCTCTCTCTCCCTACAACCAGCCGGACCATCAACAAAAGTGCCAGCTCCATCCGCCCCAAACCCGAGTCCATAGGCTCCATCTCCCTCTCTTCGACAATCCAGCAGGCCCTTCCTTTCTCTCTCTTCTTTCTTCTCCCTTTCCCCCATTTTACTGGCGAAACCCTAGAATTCATTCAAATCCCCAAATTCGTGAAATTCGATTAGAGAATCGATCTCGAAGAATGCAGCATCAGAGGCCTTCTTTGATGTTGTAATTGCTTCCTGATGCATTCCTGATTTTCTTAAGCTATTTGTATGAAGCTGAAGCCTTCTCCACCCGAGGTTTCGACTTGCGTAGATGATGGATGTCCTCATGATGCTTGTTGAATGCAATGCGTCTTATGTATTTCAGGTTCCAGAGTTGATTTCACTATTTCAGGTCCGTAGTAAAAACTGTTTATTGAGATGGTTGTTGGTTCGTTCATTGGTTCAGGCATCTTTTGTTATCATTTTGGATTGTTAGTAAATGCATGTGAAAGTTGTTTTTTAGTTTTTGGTCTTGTGTTAAGTTGTTGAAGACAAGTAATGCAAGTAATGGTTGTTGGAGAAGAATGTTGATGGAAATTGGAATATGGTGGGATAAACTTAATAATAGAATAAATGGCTGAGATGGGGTGTGACCGACCGCCCTCCCAATCCACGGTTGTCGTCGTGATGGTTTTAACTTTGGTGCTCGTTCTGGATTCGCCTGTTAGTTACAAAAAGTCTCTTGTTCGCCACCCTTCTCTGGTATGCCCCCTTTTCAAACTCCCAAATTTGGTATTTTTTTAGATAATTTTTAAATCCTTGCAGGCGGAAATTTGGTATATTTCTTGTTGGGTTTTATGATTTACCTTACCTGCCTTTTTGTACTTGGGATTTTTTTTATTACGATTAAACCCTCTTTTTTTAAAATAAAGATAAAGATGATTGGGTTTATGCTTATGCTTAATTCATGCTGTTTGATTGTGTTAGTAGCTTCTTTACTTCTAGTATTATTGTCTTGTCTTTGTGGCTGTGATTTCTTCTGCTTTGTTAATTGAGTTTTTCATAAATTTTGCCTGGTATGTTATTAATTCATGGCCTTATTAACTTTTCTTAAAGGGAATGTTTCAAGTTTCAAGAGATGTCTAGTGCTATTAGTATTATTATTGTTACTTAATTTCTGCCTTTAGATTGTTAGTGATTATTTAGGTATGAGTTTGAAGCCTTCTAATTGCTATACGAAGACCTTTCGTGGTTATTGTTCCTTAATTGCTATCCAAACACCTTTCACCGTTATTAAAAACTTGAGTGGTTGAAGCCATTTTAAGACCTTTAACCGTCATTGAGTTACTTGTTTGCCACAAAGTTTGCCTTCTCTTTTAATCAAATAAGCTTGTTTTTTTTATCGTACCAGGAGGATACATTTCAGTTAGTTGGTGTCCCTGTGGTCAGGAGCGCATTAGCATGTTACAATACATCTGTCATGGCATACGGACGGGTATCCATAAGCCTAACTTTCAACCATATTTGGAGTTTAGTTGGCTGCATTTTTTCAGAAACAGGCCTATTAAGTGTTATTTTTTATAGACTGGAAGTGGAAAAACTTACACAATGTGGGGTCCCCCAAGCGCAATGGTTGAGGGTCAATCTGCAAATAATAACCAAGGACTCTCCCTAAGTTAATTGTAATGCTTTTGAGACCTATTATTGAGCTTATTGATTTCTTATGATGATCCTAAGTAAAGTGGCAAGCTATGATTTATTTAGCCAAACAATGAGACACAAATTATATATCTAAAACAAGGAAAAGAAAAGAAGACACTCAATCAACTAATAATAAATTCAAAGACAATGCACTTATGTACAATATTTGCAAACTGTTACTTGGGGTTTTTTTCCAATATGTTGCAAAGGCCTGTTATAAATACGACATGGTTTGTGAAAATTATTTAAATGCAAGTCGAAATGTAATAAGAACCTTTGTTTACATGTACACTAAAAAAATTATCATCAAGGGAACATGTATAAAAGAATCAGATATGCCCTTAGGCAAAATGGAATTGGATATGCTTGATCTACTACTAAAATGGAATTGAAACAATTACGAGAAATATATAAGTGGAAGGGAGGTTCCATTGATACTGGAAATGGTTCTTGAAGAAACGAAGCACAAAGGAACAACTCTAGAATAGTTTTAAGCTATTGATTGGCACTATAAGAAATAAAAGAAAGTAATTAAGCACAACTTCATTTCCTCCTCTCATGGGATCAGATATCCTCGTAATATTCTGTTAGATTGTAGCTCGAACGAGTTCCCTTGAATCTCGCTGTTCATAAAAGAATAGAGATACCCTGTTGTTCTATTTTGAAATTTAAGTTTGCAGTTTTTGTGCCATTCTAGTTTACCCTGTATATGTCAATAAGAAAAGTTGGATACAACCCTACCCAACCCCCAACCCCAACCCAACCCCAACCCTAACCCTAAAATGTAAACCTTAAACCTAAACCTAAAACTAAACCTAAACCTAAACCTAAACCTAAACCATAACACTATCCCTAAACCTAACCCCAACCCCCACCCCCACCCCCAACCCCCAACCCCCAACCCCCAACCCCAACCCCAACCCAACCCCAACCCTAACCCCAACCCTAAACCCTAACCTAAACCTAAACCTAAACCTAAACCTAAACCTAAACCATAACACTATCCCTAAACCTAAACCTAACCCCACCCCCACCC
Organism: Codonopsis lanceolata; assembly: GCA_013146195.2. Lineage (NCBI taxonomy): Eukaryota > Viridiplantae > Streptophyta > Magnoliopsida > Asterales > Campanulaceae > Codonopsis > Codonopsis lanceolata. Next base: position 8,137 of record JABEVN020003818.1, on the reverse strand, counting down.
CCCACACCCCACCCCCACCCCCACCCCACCCCAACCCCAACCCTAAACCCTAACCATAACCCTAAAACGTAAACCTTAAACCTAAAACCTAAACCTAAACCTAAACCATAACACTATCCCTAAACCTAAACCTAACCCCAACCACACCCCAACCCCACCCCAACCCCCACCCCCACCCCCACCCCACCCCAACCCCCCCCAACCCCCACCCCAACCCTAAACCCTAACCCTAACCCTAAAACGTAAACCTTAAACCTAAAACCTAAACCTGAACCTAAACCATAAACCTAATTCGTAACACTAAGTTCACTAACCTTAAACCTAAATCATAACGCTATCCCTAAACATAAACCTAACCCCAACCACACCCCCAACCCCACCCCCACACCCACCCCAACCCCAACCCCAACCCCATCCCCATCCCCAACCCCAACCCTAACCCTAAAACGTAAACCATAAACCTTAAACCTAAAACCTAAACCTAAACCTAAACCATAACACTATCCCTAAACCTAAACCTAACCCCAACCACACCCCCAACTCCACCCCCACCCCCACCCCAACCCCAACCCCAACCCTAAACCCCAACCATAAAACGTAAACCTTAAACCTAAACCATAACACTATCCCTAAACCTAAACCTAACCCCAACCACACCCCCAACTCCACCCCACCCCCCCAACCCAACCCCAACCCCAACCCTAAACCCCAACCCTAAAACGTAAACCTTAAACCTAAACCATAACACTATCCCTAAACCTAAACCTAACCCCAACCCACCCCACCCTCACCCCAACCCCCAACCCTAAACGAAACCTAAACCTAAACCTGAACCTAAACCATAAACCTAATTCGTAACACTAAGTTCACTAACCTTAAACCTAAACCATAACACTATCCCTAAACCTAACCCCCCCAACCCCCACACCCCCACCCCTAACCCTAAAACGTAAACCTTAAACCTAAAACCTAAACCTAAACCTAAACAATAACACTATCCCTAAACCTAAATCTAACCCCAACCACACCCCCAACTCCACCCCACCCCCCCCCCCACCCCCCTAACCCCAACCCACCCTAAACCCTAAAAACGTAAACCTTAAACCTAAACCATAACACTATCCCTAAACCTAAACCTAACCCCCAACCCACCCCCACCCCTCACCCCCCCCCCACCCCCCCCCCCACCCCCACCCCCCACCCAACCCCAACCCCAACCCCAACCCCAACCCTAAAACGTAAACCTAAACCTAAACCTAAACCATAAACCTAATTCGTAATACTAAGTTCACTAACCTTAAACCTAAACCATAACGCTATCCCTAAACCTAAACCTAACCCCAACCACACCCCAACCCCAACCCAACCCCAACCCCAACCCCAACCCCAACCCCAACCCCCAACCCCAACCCCAACCCTAAACCCCAACCAACCCTAACCCTAAAAACGTAAACCTTAAACCTAAAACCTAAACCTAAACCTAAACCATAACACTATCCCTAAACCTAAACCTAACGCCAACCACACCCCAACCCCAACCCCACCCCCACCCCCACCCCCACCCCCACCCCAACCCCAACCCTAAACCCTAACCCTAACCCTAAAACGTAAACCTTAAACCTAAAACCTAAACCTAAACCTAAACCATAACACTATCCCTAAACCTAACCCCAACCCCAACCCCAACCCCAACCCTAAAACGTAAACCTTAAACCTAAACCATAACACTATCCATGGTGAACAACATAACTGTATGTACGTTTAGGGGGTGTTAGTGTAAATAGTAATAAATAAATTGGTGTTAGTGTAAATTTAGTGTATTAATGTTTAAACATCAATTTATATATATTTGTTAGCTGGGTAGCCATGTTGATACTATGAAATCCATGGTTGTAGTTTAGTTCACTTTGAAACCAAAATAGATAATTGTATGTACGTTTAGGGGGGTGTTAGTGTAAATGGTAAGAAACAAAGGGGGTGTTAGTGTAAATTTAGTGTATTAAAGTTTAAACATCGATTTATGTACGCTTGTTAGCTAGGTAGCCATGTTGATGCTATGAAATCCATGGTTGTAGTTTAATTGACTTTGAAACCGAACAACATAACTGTATGTACGTTGGGGGACTTTGAAACCGAACGTGCTTACTTTCAAGCAACATTTATTCCATTTCTTCTCTTTCCATTCCTCTGGTTTAATACTCATATATATTGGGGGTGGGGGAAATAGGGTTGGACCATTTTTGTTATTATTATTAACTAATTGATTTTGGATAACTTGTACATGTTTAGGTTCATCCAGCAAAAAAAGCAAAGAATGATGATTATGCCATAAATGTATTCCTATGGTAAGCTTCTAAAGCTTCTTGTTTGATCATATGAAAACAATGACTTACTTTTTCTTGTTGATTTTTAATCAAAATAGTAATTTTACTTGGACAGGTTTTCTAGCTGATTGCCGTGAAGATGAAGTTTTTTTTTGATACTCATGTCGTAGGATTTTTTTAATTTTATTTTTAGTTTTTTTATTAGATATAGTTTACATGGATTTGTACAAGTTTAAATTTACAAGTTAACTCCAGAAACAAATTTTTGGTATTAATAAATGTATAATTTACATGTATTGTTGTAATAATATTTACAGTTTGATGTTTTTAAATTGGTTTTATATTATTGTTTATTTTGTATCTTCAGTTTTGTATTAATTGTTATATTATCAGGTACAAAAATTTATAATAATAGTATTTTTGGGGTTTTTTAAATTTTTTTACATTATTAGCGACTGAATTTTCCGTCGCTGAAATTCAAATTTAATTAATTTTTAAAAGCCTTTAGCGACGGAATTTTCCGTCGCTGAAATTCAATTTTAATTAATTTTAAAAAGCCTTTAGCGACGGAAAATATCGTCGCTGAAGGTTGAATTTCAGTGACGGAAAATTCCGTCGCTGAAATTCAACCTTTAGCGATGGAATTTTCCGTCGCTGAAAATCAATTTTAATTAATTTTAAAAAGCCTTTAGCGACGGAAAATTCCGTCGCTGAAATTCAACCTTTAGCGACGGAATTTTCCGTCGCTGAAATTCAATTTTAATTAATTTTTAAACGCCTTTAGCGACGGAATTTTCCGTCGCTAAAGGTTGAATTTCAGTGACGGAAAATTCCGTCGCTGAAAATCAACCTTTAGCGACGGAAATCGCTCCGCTTTATCGGCATCGCCGAATTTGGGATTAGCGACGGAATGGCGACGGAAAAATTCCGTCGCTGAGGGCCTTTAGCGACGGAATTTCGCTTTTAGCGACGGAAAATTCCGTCACTAAAGGTCATTTTTCTAGTAGTGCACCAAATGGGCGTAAAAGGGACTATTGACCTAGAAGTCTTCATCGGGGATGAAGTTCAAACCCGGGAAGAAACTATCACCTTTTTGGTGATAGACCTCAAGTCCCCCTGCAACTGCATCTTGGGTGCCCCGGCCATGACTAAATTCTAGATGGTTGCTTCTATCTCGCACCAGAAAGCAAAATTTTACACGGACTGCGGGGTAGGACTGCTGAATAGTAAGTCGTGGGCAATGTGGGAGTATGTTCACGACTCTCAGAGAAAGAAGCAAAAGATCATCATCTCCACCCCCAAGCAAGAAATCACAGTCTCTAAAAATGAGACATCTTACAATACTACTACATGCCCAGTCGTCATCGGGGTCATTGAGCCCAGGGAACCATTAGGAACAGCGGATCTCATGGAGATTGATGAAGCAAAGCCCATCCAACCCACAAACCCAGCAACAATTAATATATGATCATCATCAACTTAATTTCTTAAGATTTCATCATCAACTTAATTTCTTAAGATTTCATCATCAACTTTAATGTTTCTTGGGATGCTAGTGTAAACTTTTTTTTAGACTAACAATGTGTCAAAAATAAACTCTTAACAAATGTTAGAGGGGCACTGGTGGGGTTAAAAAACCTTGGTATGTAGTTCATCCATCCCTCCCCCCCCCCCCCAATTAGAAGTTTTTTTTGTTTGCCTTAAAAAAATAGTCGTATTCTTAAAATATACCCCTTTCGTCCCGGATAAATAATCATAGTTGACAAAACATAAGAATTAAAAAATATAATTAATGATGAGTTGTAAAACATATTGTGATAATAATATCCATTACACATACTCTCTCTCTCTCATTAATTATGTACCCATTACACTCACTCTCTCTTTCCGTGATGTGCAATAATGATAGTAATAAATAAAGTGATATATTAGAGAGAAATATAGATAATTTGTATACCAAAAATCTTTAGGAACATTAGTTGAGACATCTCAAAATAGAAAGTATGAACATTTATCCAGGACGGAGGGAATATCTCCCTCTATTCCACCCAAAGAATCCTCATTTGAAAAGTCTAATTTGTAAGAGGATATATTAATGTCATTGGAGTTAGTCATAATTATAAAAATACTCCCTCCGTTCTAGGCAAAGAGTCATTGTTTGAAAATCATACTTAAAAAAAATGACACTTTTAGTAGCCTATTAGTAATAAAATGACATTTTTATTCTTTAATTTTTGAAAGTAAACTATTTAAGTGAAACGTCCCAAAATGGAATAGTTGACTCTTTGCCCGGAACGGAGAGAATAATTGACTACAAGCATGTGCTTACAATACAAGTGGAAGGTAAAGACAAAATGCTATAGAAATTGTAAACATATTGAAGTAAGCACGTTAGTCATTTCAGTGCATCACATATGGTCATACTCACTTGGTTGATATTTTGTGGTCCCAACACTCCAAAGAAATAAGAGTATGCCATCACGTAGTACTCATATTTTGGTAAAACAAATGCATAAAGATTACCCATTTTTGAAAGTGGACATTTATAGTGACATATGCAAAAATAGTAAAATACTTATTTGAGACAAAAATTTTAAAAAATGAGCACTCGTGGTAGAACTGAGGGTCTATATAACAGAGCTTGGTTATCTTCACCTATTGGATCGGCCAGCTCCAAACCAAGAGATTGTATCAGAAAGAAGGTAAGGTGCATACTGCATACTGTTGTAAGCCAGCCGATCCACATTCAAAAACCAACCATGTCACAGGGAGACGGCGGAGATAAGTATGGTACTAGGAATGTGCATTTGGGCCGTAGTCAGCGAAAATGGAGGTCCGTAGATGTGCATATGGGTCTTGGGATACTAATGCTGCATTTGCTCTGTATTTTTGCGCCCTTTACCTTCACTTGGCCTGCTTTTTGGGCCTCTGTTGGATTGGTGTGGTTGACGGGGCTTTTTGGTATAACTCTTTCTTACCATAGGAATCTTTCCCACCGCAGTTTCAAGCTTCCCAAATGGCTTGAGTATAGTTTTGCTTATTGTGGAGTTCTAGCAGGGCAGGTGAATATATATATATGAATTTATAATGAACATATTGGTTATAATGATTTTGGCTAATGTATATGGTTGTATTTGTACTGGTTGAATACTACAGCGGGATCCAATATTCTGGGTGAGTATACATAGATACCACCATCAATACGTTGATTCAGAGAAAGATCCACACAGTCCAATAGAAGGGTTTTGGTTTAGTCACATGGGTTGGCTGTTTAATAGCGGCTATATTTTAGAAAAGGTATAGTCTTGGCTCTTGAGTCTTGATTTACAAATAATTGATTTGGTAATGGTAGCTACTAATCATGTTTGTGCAGCATCAAAATCGTAGGAACGTAATGGATTTGAAGAAACAAGCTTTCTACGTGTTCCTTCAAAAGACTTACGTTGCGCATTTACTTGCTCTTGCTATTTTGCTATACGCCTTGGGAGGCTTTCCCTTCCTGGTTTGGGGAATGGTAAGACACTAAAGTTATTATCATTCAATACTCAATAGGTAACTACTGACAAGGACCAACTATTTGAGTGGTGTTACAATAATAACCCCTCCTTATCACTAGCCGACTGCCTTTCCCTACTGACAACTATTTGGAACAGAAAAATAGCTAAGATTCAGGTGTAAAATAATCAATATGACTACTACATTTACGTTTAGTTACCACTACAATTTTGTTCAATTCAATATTACTCTAGCCTGTACATAGGAGCATTTAGAAAAACATTATCTAAACGTACAGTCGTGTTAATCTGGAAATTACAAAAACAGGGTGTAAGGACGGTGTATGTATATCACATGACATTTCTAGTCAACTCAGCCTGTCATGTTTGGGGAAAGCAAGTATGGAACACCGGTGATCTTTCCAAAAATAACTGGTACGTTATGCACTTATATATTTTTTATTTTTGGTTTATTTGATTCGTGAAACAATTAAACATTTTTATTTTTCGATAAACAAGTTTTGCTGTCTCTTCCATTGCTTTTATTCCTCTTAATTATCTCTTGGTAAGCCAAGGTCGCAGCGTTTTTAATTTATTTTATTTTTGTGAAAATTTATGTAAATATACTAGGTGGGTGGCGTTGCTAAGTTATGGAGAAGGGTGGCATAACAATCATCATGCATTTGAATATTCGGCTCGACAAGGATTAGAATGGTGGCAAGTCGACCTGACTTGGTATCTTATACGGTTTCTTCAACTCGTTGGTGTTGCTACTGACGTGAAGGTACCAAGTGAGGCTCATAAACAAAAAAAATTACTTTCTTCTTATTCGTCTGCAGTTAGTAACAACTGAATCCTGTTATGATTCTTTCATTAGCAGAGACAATAAACACAACCACCAGACTTGTTTTTTTTTTATTCTTTTTTGGCAGTACCTAAATTGCAACTTTAATTGTTTGGATATAATTATATAAAATTAGCTGTTATGAGCATGTAATTAATTAGCAGTATTGTTCCTATTTCTCTTGATTTTGTAAAGTGGTCAACAGTGGGGACTGCACAGTTTCCCTTGCCTTGTATGTAAACTTTTATACATGCATGAGTTTCAACCATAAATAATTTTCTAGAAACTCATGATACTTTAATAAAACCCAAAACCTTGGAACACATAATTCTCACAATTCAATGTACAAAAACATGTAATGGATACTAACCTGGATCCATGATGTTAACTTTAATTTATAGCAATTAAGGGAAGCGGAATTTTCGACCTTGCCTTTTCTTTTAATTTTTCCTTGATGGTGAGGATAACCTTTCTTTTCTTTTTTTCCCTTTATTTCCTTTTGTTCTCTTGATGTTGGAAATTTTTGTAATTATTCGCCTTTTTTCTCACTTACCATCTTTTTAAAAGGAAAGGAAACCGACTCAAAATAAGTCGGTGTCAGAGAAAGAAGCTAATCCTTCATGTTGATCCAACTAGAGAACACTTGGTGGTTAGCCTTCATGCATGATAAGATCATGCCCTTAATTTCCACCACCGTTAAACCGAATGATGTTATTGATAAACATCATTGACTTGGTCAATGATGTTTATCTCCAAAGGGAATGTATATACATATATGTCCATTATTATGTATATATTATGTACAATTTTCAAAGGCATAGGAAGAGGGAGTACCACTTTAAAACTCCAAGCCTTTAACATAATTTTTATTCTCACTTAACCATCGAAGTGGGACACTTTACATGTTAAAACTTTATTTACCATTAATTCATATGGGTCACCTTTACGGATAAATCTAACATTCTCCCACTTGGCCCATATGACGATTTGAGGATTTAACAACTTTAAGTGTATACAACGTTAACCACTTTTAATGTCAATTTGACTTTCTTTAATTAAGTCAAACTAATCGGATCATGGCGGTTACACATCATTTAATCGATATGTTCCCTTCCAAGTATCACAAATTAATTCAACTCAACTTTAACTTTAATGAGGTAAAAACATAAGCTCAACCTTATCGTCTTCAAAGAAGACAAACCTTTCTTACATTAAACCGCAAATGAATAAGCGTAAACATAAAACATATACATGAGCTCGTGAGTGTCATAACCTAAAGAGCAAAACAACTTTTATGTATATATATACACATACATGCCTCATTATGTTAACAAGGACTTTTCCATGATACTCCATCCTATCGACATGGCCATGAAATGTCTTAAAGGTAATCGCTTGCTAACGGATCCGGTATCATCATGTCTTCAAGAATATGTTCTATAGACACCCTTTGTTTGCACTTCTTCTTTAACAAC
>JABEVN020003817.1:0-16798 GCA_013146195.2 Codonopsis lanceolata | reverse complement strand
TTGAAATCTGGACACCCGAATCCATTGATAAAGAGAGGGTATTGATCTTTGGAGCAGGCGGACGGTGTTGGATCGATGACATCAAAAAGTACATCGGCCGGGGACACTACCAGACGGAGAAACAAGGATGGGCAATGGCAAGAAGGTCGGCCGGATACAACTTTAATTGGGGGCATACTATACATGCGATCCTTCACAAAGCCTCTCTAAGGTGTGTTCGACGAAATCACACAAGGATTACTAGCCGAGGTACATGGAGGGGTGTGTGGTAGCCATCCGGGGGCTCGAACTTTGGCGATAGGGTCATTTTTCACGGATACTATTGGTGAGCGTTGAGAAAGGATCTTGAGGCATATGCGAGAAAATGCGACAAGTGTCGAAAGGTTCGCTAATATTCCAAGATTACCCTCGGCACCTCAAACACGGTGATCGCGGCATGGCCTTCGAAATGTGGGGCTGGACCTAATCGGGCCATTCCCCTCGCCAAAGAAGAACAAGTTTGTGATAGTGGCGGTGGACTACTTCACGAAATGGATCGAGGCTAAACCCTTAGCAAGCATCACAGAACAAAGGGCCATCGACTTCATTCGAGACAATGTCCTCCGGATATGGATTACAGAGCCATTGTATCGGACCACGGCACACTGAGTTTTCAAAAAGATTCACGACCGATTCTGCGAGGAAAGGAGTCGGCATTGGAAGTCTCGGTGCTTGAGGCAGCTGCCAGCGGAGAATTTGGAAACAAGCAAATACTTCATGCCTTGAAAGAAGGTTAGATGACAAGAAAGGTGCTTGGCTCGAGGAGCTTCGGCGTCTTATGGGCAATCAGAGATGTCTCGCCGAGGCTCAGCCAGAAACACCTTTCTCCTTGACATATGGAACCGAGGCCGTGGCTCCGGTCGAAATGACTCTCCCCCCGCAAGAGTCATCCATTTCAATGAAGAGGCGAACACGAATCAAGGACTACGGACCTTGATTACCTCGAAGAAAGAAGGCTCGAACCCAGGATGAAGGCCATCAACTACAAAAAGTTAGCTAAAGCCCGTCATGACAAAAGGGTGAATCCGCACGTTCTCGGTCGGCCTACGACACGGTGTTGAAAAAACCGACCGGTAACAGGAGCAACAAGCGGGGAAGAAACAAGCTTTCTCCCAATTGGGAAGGACCGTACAAAATCACGAGGCGGCATTCGGCGAGGAACCTACTGGGCTCGCGAAACCAGATGGAACCCCTCTAAAAAACCCTTGGCATTCAGACCACTTGAAAAAGTATTATCAATGATCTGTAATCTTCTTATATGAAAGAAAATTTTCAAGTGAAAAAGCTTGTTCAAACCTTGTATTCAAGACCGCTTTGTCTCGCCAATATGAGATCGCATTATCTCGCCAAATACGAGACCGAATTGTCTCGCCAATAAACGGACTTGACCGCATTGTCTCGCCAAAAGAGATCGCAAAATTGTCTCGCCAAAAAGCGAGATCGCATTATCTCGCCTAAAAACGAGATCGCATTATCTCGCCAAAATACGAGACCGAATTGTCTCGCCAAAAGCGAGATCGCATTGTCTCGCCAATACGAGACCGCATTGTCTCGCCAAAACGAGATCGCATTGTCTCGCCAAAAACGAGAGCGCATTGTCTCGCCAAAGCGAGATCGCACTGTCTCGCCAATTCAAGACTGCTTAGGCAGAGAACACTTGCATCATACAGAAAAAATATTTGCATTTTGAAAAAACTAACTAAGAACAAAAACATACTAGCAATTTACACTAAAAATAAAATATTACATATAACCATTGTTTGAAACCATTGTCTTTAAAATACTAACTTTCCTAAGCTAAGTCCCTCCCTCTCCGGGCCTCCTCCTCACGGCGACCACACTGCCGAGAAATATCTTGGCTCGAGGCAACTCCTCCTGCTCGTTTTCGGCCTTCCAACTCGGCCGATAACCGATCACCACAATGAAATGCGCTTTGTGGAGGGGTGGCTGCCTCGGCACTATAAAGCGGCAAATGATAGCTCTCTCTTACGTATACATTTTCTTGAGCGGCGGGGTGAAAAAATTGTTAGCTTCGGGGAGGAGGCAACCACTCGGGAGCTTGGGCGCAAGCGTCGGCATCCTGTCAGGGACATCTCGGCATCATCAAAGGGCACCAACGAGGAAGCACCGGCATTCCGGGACCAAAAGGCGAGGTTTGCCATCTTCACCACATCAGGCATCTACAAGACCCATTGCCAGCCGCGCCCGAAAGCTTTACGCACTCTAGTGGTCTCCATGTAACTTAAAGCTTCCATATCATAAGCAAGCGAGCCCTTGTACCTCGCCACCACCTCCTCCTCGCTAGGTTGCGCGGCTATCTCAACCCTTAATTGGTCGTTTTGGTCAAGCGCACCTTTCAACTTGGCCTCCGACTCGGCCATCTTCGATCCTTTTCATCGGCCTTATCCCTCAGCATTTTTTCCCTCGCCAGCCAGGCGGTCTTCTCAGCGATAGGCGAGATCTCCTCGATTTTTATTTGCAAGCCCACCTCAAGGACTTCACTCTTTCGGCACTGAGGAAATCTCCCCCCTTCGCTTAATAAAGCCTTCTCCGGTCCGCGCGGACTCGGCAGCCTTGCTCGGCTTGTCATGATAGGCGGCGATGCCGACCCCGAAGTAAAGCGAGGCTATGAAGTCAACATAAGCAACCCGAGGTAAAAGGCGTAAAAAGCGAGAAAGAGAAATAACTTGGAAATTAGGTTACCTCGCTCAAAGCAAGCCCCAAAGATCTTGCAATTGAAAGCGCTTGGGCTGGTCGCATTGTCTTCAAAGCCTCGGCAGGGACCCCCCGCCGAGTAGCAAGTTGCCCATAGCGTAAAGTCGGCGGGAGAAAGTTATTCATCACTTTGACGATGTGTCCGACAACGTGCTCGTTATCAGACACCACATCGCCTGTCGGGGGGGGGGGAGATGGGACATAAACCGCCTCGGGCTCAACATTATCGGAAGAGGGCGGAGGCCGAGCTTGAGTCTTCTGCCTCTTAGCCTTGGGAGCATCAGCTGAGGCTTACCCTTCCACCCGAAGAGGCTGCGAAGGAAGCGATGGGGTAGGGGCCACCGGTGGGATCTTCAAAAGCGCTGATGGGCGGGGCCCCGATTTCCATCCAGGCTGAGGCTCTTAGCTCGGCACTCCTTCGCTCCTCCTCGGCCCTTAACCTGGCCAAAACAGCATCTCGCGAAGTAGCCATTTCTTCAAAAAACAGTAAGGTCGCATCAGTACTCAAAAGAGAAACCCAAACAAAAAACCGAAAGAAACAGAAGACAGGAATGAACAAAATTAACCTGATGTCGGGCACTCGAGCCCATCTATACTCTCACATCTCGGACACACCGAGCCAAATATCCAGCCTTGATGCAGGGCCCAGCCTTCTCGACTCACGTATTCGAACGTAAGTACGCCCTCTCCCTCCCTCAACATCAGCGCGAAACCCAAAACCTTGATAGGAGGCCCTCATTCTCCACAATGGCCTTCCAATTATAGGACCGAACTTGCACCCCTTCATCGTCGAACAAGGGGGCCTCGATAGCAAGCCTCGTAGCTTCGTCAGCATCGTTCCAAGTCTTCGATAGAGAATTTGAGATTTATGAAAGCTTAAGTATGTGATATTGCGAAACGGTGTTTTCTTCAATCATTGCTTCAAACGTTTTATAGAGATATCTAGAATTGTAGCCGTTTGAAAGAGCGATGTTAAATCTTGAATTTCTTGATGAAATGATGATCATGATCTTTCATTTAATGCCCAGAAATTCTAGAAACTGTAAGAGACAAAGAGTATACCCTAGCATGAAATATTAAAGAGAGTGGTTAACTACGTTTGAATATATAAGGAACGTGTATGACATGCATGAAAGTCTTCTATTGATAGGAAAAATGAATAGTTATTTTGTTTGAAAAAAAATACCAAAATAATGTTTTATAATACGTGCATGAAGGTCAGATTTTTCAATGGATACAGTGTTTTCAGTAGATAGAAATTTTGAGTGTATAAGCAGTTGTTGACACTGTCTATCAGCAACTTCTAGTTGTTGATGACTTATACTTTAGGCAGATAGAATGAAACTAGTATGCAGGCTACCAAGTAAAGTCAAAAGGGTATCTGCTCCATAACAACAGAGGATATCTTATCATTGAAGGTTTCAGCAGTAGATTTAGACTTGCTACAAAGTCTAAATAAAAATAGCTTAAGATCCTAATCAATTAGATAGCTATTTTAACATAATGGTTTTAAGTAAATCTAAAACATGCAAGTTTCTACATATATATATATATATATATATATATATATATATAATGACTAATGAGTTGTACTTAGGAGGAGGATTATATATTACAACTAATCAAGTGACAGGCAGCCCATCCCCGCCATGCCCCGCACCGTTCAAGCCTGCAACTCGTGTGGTCTTATGCTTGTTAGGCCGACCTCCAGACGGGCTTATAATTCATAGCCCAAAATTGCCCTTTTCGAGCGGGGGGATGCCCGACGGGCTTAGCCCATTTCGACAGCTCTATGTACAATTTCGGTTTCTCGAGATTGGTCATGGATGTTCGTAATTGGTCCTTGAACTAATTTTTTTGGCGTAATTGGTCCTTCCGTCCAATTCTGCCGGTTAAGTTTCCATATGTGCGTGACACGACTTTGATCAAGGGTAAAAATGGGTAGATCAGCTAAAAAAGTTTTGGGACCATTTGAACGATTCTTATTCTCTTTGAACCCAACTCATTATATAATTATTCAACCACAAGTCCGCATTCTTCAAAATAAAAAAATATAAAACTTCAAAAGTAAACAATGGATAGCTATATAATTCACTAGCATTGCTTCACAGTCTCAATTGCACAGTCAAATCGGCAATTTTGCTCTAGCGAATCCAACTTATTTAAACATTTCCCCTTCTTCCTTCCCCCACCATTAAAGGCACCAGTCACATGTCTACCATCCCCTTCAATTTCTCCAATCGCAACTATGTTTACCCCTTATTTCTCGGTGCTAGCACCGTCCAAAATCGTGTCACTTTCAAGTCTTCCTTCAAATTGTCACGGAGGGAGGTCTTTGTGTCTCCGCCATTGGTGAGGCACTTAAGTTTCGAGAGTTTGAATTGGTAGGAGGTGGAATTGGTGCGATCGAGATCAATACGAAGGAATTCGGCGACGCCATAGTTGGAATCCATGTTCCCAACCCCAATCTCTATACGAGCCTTGGGTCGAGTGCCTAATGAACACATAAAACACCGCAGAAGCCCCTACTAATTACAAAGTTAAACAAAACACACTGATAAAACATAATCACTTGTGAATAATATAAACACCACAGCTTCTGAAGAACCGGGAAAACAAAACTCAACAAGCTATTACTCGTGAACTAAACAAAATGGCTCTAGGCTAGCCAACTAGTGGAATATAATACACTAGTAACAAACAAAACCCAAAATAGAGTCGATATAACTCTATACATCTCCGTCCTCACATCTATACAAATCAAGCCTTCTAGGAGCTACAACTCAATAGGTCTTACGTGTCTCGCCGATCACACGGGAACTCCCTATCTCGCTGAATCAAATTCCTGGATAACTGCACACTAAAGTAATCAATCACGAGGTGAGTGATAACTCATTAAATTACTACATGCAATTACAAGGCATGTTTATGCACATGTAAACATCATATTAGTCAATCAAGAATAAATGTACATATACTTGCACATATCATTTTGATCATGTTATAATGCACATTGACCCAACATGAATAAACACATGATCATGATATATAATCTGATTGTAACTGAACAGAATCTGCAGGAGAGCTTTCCGACTAGTCCTGTAATAAACACCGTAGATGTGTTGTTGAAGCAATACACATATAGAACGCTGAAAATCCCAATAAAACATTGTAGATGTGTTGCTGTCGCAATACATATACTCAACTCTTTGAATCCAATAGTATCCATAACTGAAATTCATATCTGAACCCAATAGTATCCAGAAAAACACCGACCTGAGGACTTAACCAGGAGTCTATTAACCCCAAGTGTTACCTAAGAGTCAAGCCCCTCATAGGTTATGTGAATTTCTCTAATCAGACTCTTCCTCGTTACGACCAATAACGAATGGATACAACAACGACCCGAAGCAATTGCGAGATGTGACACTCGCAACTACTTTAGTCGCCATCATTGTCGTGACACACACACAAGTCAGCTGGACTCAATGCAATGCACAAGTAAATGCTTACTTGTAAATAAACACATTGTCGAGTCCCAAGTATGGGGAGCTCAACACACATGTAAGCATTCTTGTTTACTCATAAATAAACACAATTGTTGAGTTCCAAATATGGGAGCTCAATACACATACCAAACATGAATGTTTGCTCGTAAATAAACACCAAAACATATATTTCCTTAAAACAAACACCATAGCTAAAGCATTTTAACGGTAACAAATGTAACGTTTATAAGTAATAAATGTTAAACAACCTACGGGTAGGCCAACTGGTCCTACCACAAACACTCACTATATAAGAGACAAGTCTGTAATCACTAGACTCCCTTATGATAAACTCAAGCAAACCATTGACTCCATATTATTCATAAAACACACAGATAACCACAAATTACCTTAAAATCGTAATTATGTTCGTAGCAACTGGACACCAAGATCAACACAAGAATAGTCCTCTAGTCCTACCACCCTAACCAAGAGACAATTGATGAGTCTGTAAATAATGGACATCATGCTCAATCACCAGCATGGGTCAATAACACCTATTACATCATAAAATACTACTCGACTACTAGTGAGTATTTGAACATTATATATCTTATAACATACAATGTTGTCACTAGCTATCTATGAGTATTAAACATTAGATAGCCCAAGAGTAGGTCAATGAATCTACTACACACAATACACTAACTTGCCGCCAATGACAATTTATATTGTCCAAAAACTTTATATCTTAGTTTATAACTATCATGTACCCAAATGTTGTACATATGATGATAAAAGCAGGTTCTCGATCCCGTCATTCATAATTATGTCAAACAATACCTACGAGCACTTTAACTCTTGTTGTCAGTCTCATAACATACCCACGATTAACCTAAATCAAGTTAGTCATACACCACTGATACGTACCATGCCTAAACTTACAAGTCCTTAGTTTCAAATCAATCATATGTGTAGGCTATTAATGTCTACTACCCAACAAAATACCATGCATCATTTACAAAAACTTGTTCAACACAATACTGTCCTGTAACTGACTTGCAATTACAACGGAATCAATTACTCAATTCAAATAACGTAGTTATCTTAAATAGTGACTCTCTTAAATCACAAACTCAAAAGAAATTTGCTATTAAATAGCTACAATATCCATCTGATGTCATATAGTTATTTATACTCACAACTAGTACGAATCTACATGTCATTTAGTACAAACATACGAGCATCTATTAATTGTTACAACGCCATGCAACTGAATTTCATATATTATTTTCATATCTTATACTCCATCAATTTTCAAAATATTGTCTACTTTGACCCGACACACCATTTAAGAAAAAAATAATTGACTGTATTATAAATATTGGTGAAATGTGTGGTTTCTTTTAATTCCCTTGAGTATGTGGCCACAATTAAAGTAGTTAGAAAAAGTAAGGGTAAAGTGGTAAAAATGTTTTCTAAAAATGAGAAAGTTTTGAAAAATGACAATTATTTAAAAACGGACGAAAAAAAAAGGTTGACGATAATTTGAAAATAGAGGGAGTAACATCTACCCAATCCTCAATTTACTCGCTACTAAATATTCTCAAAACGTAATATGTTCAACTAGGAATACGTATACCAATAACCCACTCAAAACAATTAACAAGTAGTATATTTTTTACCCGTTAACTAATATTTTACCACAAAAACATCATATGTATCACATATTATTGCATACATAAACAAATAAGGGGAATAATAACTTACCTCCTCTGAAAAATATTGGTGGAAACACAAAATATTTGAGTACAAATGTAGCCCTCAAGACATACAACACACATGCAGAGTTGGAATTGAAAACGAGTAAATTTAACATAGCATATCTAGCTTGGAAGTCAAAACCTCAAAATAACCCATATATGGCGTACGACAATTGTTGGAGGAAGAAAAAAAAAGAAATGAGAATGCTTTTTTCATCCCACGACAGCAAATATGACAAAATTGCGGGTCGGTCCACTTTTCAAAAGTTTCAATCGCTCAAGTCCCAAGTTTTTTTTTTCAAACCTAAAAATGACACTTTTAGGGGCAAAAATACTACGATACCCTTAATGAGCATGAGACGCGCTACGAAATGAATCGCTATGCATTGACTATTGAACCGCAATGCATCAATTTTATTAAATCAATTTTTGCACCACGATTCATCAGTTTAATTATCTAGTTTATTTTTGTATCGCGATACATCAATATTTTAGTCACGATTCATTAGTTTAATTGACTAATCTATTTTTGTATCACGATACATCAATGTTTGAATCGTGATTCATTAGTTTAATTGACTAGTCTATGTTTGAACCGCGATACATCAATGTTTGAACTGCGATTTATCAGTTGAATTGACTAGTCTATTTTTGCACCGTGATACATCAATGTTTGAATCGCGATACATCAATGTTTGCACTACGATACAAAATCATAAAGAACTTGTGAGAACCCCGCTTCAAATGCCGATCCCCGCTACTGAAAAGCGGGTGGTTTCAAAACATTGAAGCGCGTGGAATATGCTTGGATCTCGTCGTAGACTCTAAAAATGTGTATATAGAGTCGTCACCTCTATTTTAAGGTTAAATAGAGAAAAACCCAAAATACCAGAAAATGTAAAGTTCGGGAACTAAATTACCAGTTGGGAAGGAGTTAGTCACCCAACTCGTCCTTTCGGTCTCATGATTGGGGTTTACTAAAAACATGCTTATTTTATGTGTATATGGTCTAGCAAAATATTACATATAACTGCATTTTATAGTATGAACATGAAATAGTTATTATTTTATATACAAATATTATTTATAAACATGCATAATCATTATATCTACACTTTATTATTTATTTACTACATTAATATATATACTAACATATTGACTAATTAGAACATTATTTATAACTAATATTTATAAAATCATGCATAGTATTAATTATTTTACATTTAATAATAACAAGAACAGACTAGTAGAGGGTACCTATGATGCGAGCAAAAATGCAACTCAGGCAGGAATACCTGGTCGTATTAAGTAATAAAGTGTACAAAAGTACGAGTTATCGATCCCACATAGAATGTACGTAATTCTCATTCCAACAAAGTACCAAAATTAGGTTAACTAATTATATTTGAGCGAAAAGAAAATGAATTAAAATAAAAAAAATCTAAGAAAGTAATTAAATCTAAACTAACACGAAGGTGGTTTGGCAAAACTAAATCAAGATAAAAATATAGGAGTGCAATATTTCTAGTCTAGCCGGCGTTTAATTTCATCCTCTTTCTATTTTTCTTTAACTCAAGTCTTGGTAGTCGAGTGCACTATTTTATTCACTACGAGCTCTCGCAACGTATAGCAAATCTAGCTACAACTCCTAGCTACGGGCTCTCGCGTCTTATAACATAGGAGAAAATAGCTGCATGTCAAAATAAGCACCCAATGACTATCTACGCACGATCTCCATTCGTTCTCACGCAGCGTAAACAATTATTGTGATTTTCAGAAATAATAGGACAGACTCTCGCATCTTATCCTATAATTCTAGTGATCATCTAATGGTTCGCTACGCCATTTAAAGCATGAAGAACACACAATAATAACCAAACACATGGGTAATACTTCGCAAAAAGAAATTCTCTCTACTTTTCTACAAATCATGATGGTAGCCGAGACACATAAAATTGGTTAACTACGGGCTCTCGCATCTTATAGTCAACCCTAACCTCCCCGACCTCGCGAATGGCTAAGGTGGTTCGATCGCGTGTCAAACCAAGTCTCACAATGGCTATCGGCGTGTGTCACAAAACACCAACTATTAAATTGATTGGTCCGAAATAAAAAGGTAGCTTTCGCGGATCCTAGGTATTTCTAAAATCATTTAATTAATAGTAAATTAATTAAAAGTATTAAGTCCACAAAATAATAATCTTACATGAATGTATGCTAAATAAAGAGATAGATTAAATTAAATCAATGCATTTAACATAGAAAAATAATTGCATTCCATGAATAATTTAAGCGCAAACCAATTCAACATTTACAAAAGTAATCAACCCTGGAAATCATAACAACTATCATAAAATAGAGATATGAAGAATTAAACCGAATAAATCGCAAATCCGGGGTTGAAATCATTTGTAGATGCATCGTTGGCTCTTGATTTGTTACTCCAAACCTTCATTATTGGACAATTTTTGGAAAAATGAAGATAATTTGGAAGAAATGGGGCTGGTGCCCCATTTTGGAAGCAATGTCCTGAAATAAGGGCTTGAAAAAAAAAGGAGGATGGCTGGGAAGATCAATGGGGAAGGCAACAACAATACAGGGGTAAAATAGGAAGGATAGAAGAGTTTGGAGGCAAAAAAAAGAAGGGAAAAAAATGTGGGTCGCGGCCAGGAGCTGGGCTATCCAGGAAGGAGCACGTGGGTTGACCTTGGTGAAGTGGGTTGAGAATTGTGAGATGAAATGGGTGGATTAGTGGGCAGGAGGCGCATGGATGAGCCGGAAATCACTACTGGATAAACAGTGATTACCGACGGACCATTTCCGTCGGTAAAATATATATTCCGTGGGTAAAAGTCCATTACCAACGGAACACCGATGGAGAATTTCATCAGTAAACCGTTGTCGGTAATTGCTGTCGGGCGAGATTTTTCGTCGGTAATTACCGACGGAAACAACATTTTGCGTAATTACCGACCAATATTGATTTTATATTCGTCAGAATTACCGACGACATTATACGCCCAGATTCCGCCGAATCACCGACGACATAATCCGTCAAGAATTACCGCGACATAATCCGGCCAAGAATTACCGCGACATAATCCGCTTCAGATTCGTCAGAATACCGACCGACAATTTTTAATTTTTCTTTTCCGTTAGTGATTACCGATGGTATAGTCCGTCAGTATTAAAATTTTGAAACCTATTCAACAAACTCAGCTTCCATCGGTAAAATTGAAAAAAAATGCAAAAAAATATCAAAAATATGAAAATTTTGTCGTTTTGGGTACCCGATTTAACACATTGTGTAAAGGAAGGAAATCGAATTTCAAAAACATAAAACATTCAAATACAGAAAGTTAACATCAATCCCTAACTATTACATACCCTTAACATTAAATGTCATCATAACATCATTCCAATAATAAAAGTTGTTAACATATACTTTACAAAGTAGTATTTGTACAAACTATGAGGGTGGAAACATATCACGTATAAAGGAAGAAGGGGAGGGAGTACTAGGTGACGAGTGTTATAATGGCCTGGCAGTGTAGTGTATGTTTTTGTATTAAGATCAACGAGATTATATCTCTGTCCTTAAGACAAAAACTAGAAGCCGTGTTCTAGATCTGCACGGCGTGATTCTAGTGAGTCTCCCAGATATTGATCTTACCGTGATTGAATGATGGCAGATCTTCAATGCTCAATCACCAACGATGCAACCGTTGCCGTAATCTCGTAGGCAGAAGGGAGTAGTATAGAAAGAGCAGAATTTTTCGATAGCAAAAAATCTGTTTGAAGGAGTATTTAAATGTCAGTTAGGATGACGGTTGGGAGCAGTTGGAGGCGGTTGGTCGCCTAAAGACACAAACCGTTGGAACAGGCACTAAACGTACATAAGCTGCTTTCAAACAGCTACTGTTGTGCGAATCAAAAGCTATGGTTGTAATCTTTCGTAACTGAACCTCCCCTGTGGCCGAACTTTCAACCTTTCGCGGTCACACGCCAAATGAACCTGGTAGCAAAAGATAGGTTCAGCAGGCAAGCAAGCCGGCCGAACCAACCAACCGCCAAATTGAGCTTGGTCGGGACTGGGCGGGCAGCCGGCGCCAGGCTGCGTGTTTGGACCTACACCTAGGTAGGTCTTCCCTCCTACACAAAAGTGTAGTGGCCCAAGGGCCTGAAAGTAAAGCCTCAAAGCTCTACCTTATAAGGTAGAGCTTGTTTCATTGTTCCCAATGTGGGATTCCCACATTTACACTTATAACTTAGTTTATTCAAGCTATTGGAAACCAAGTTTCCAACAATCCCCCACATTGAATAAGATATCATGTAAGTTGATGACATATTGATATTCTGAGATACAACGAGAGTAGCTAGAGTGGAAGAGGTGGCTTTTGGCTTTGAACATGAGTTACTATCGGGAAGACTTACGGTGGTGGTGTGTCTTGAGCCGGCGGTGTTTGATGTCAACCAAGACAATAGTATTCACATAGCTGCCCTCAAACAACGTTTGATTCTACGTTGTGTTCATTTTGGCCACTGAGCAGCTTCAGTTGTGAATGTTGTTAGAAAATTTTGCCTCGAAATTTCCATAAGATCGGCCGATCTTACATTCACATAGGTGATTTCTTATAAGGGTGTATCACATGATACCAGCTTGATCAAATCAAGTCACAAGAATCATTAAGCGTGCTTATCCTAAGCAGTGACGAGTAACACTAGTGTTTTCACCATAGGAATGAGTAGGAGTGTGAGTCCGTTAGTGTTAACAGTGAGATCAATTAGTTTGGTTGTCCCTTTGAACCTAGACCATGGGGTTGCCAATCAACTAGGTGGGGTTTTCCGCTAAAGGTTCTCTTTATTTCATAGGCTTGAGACCCATTCCCCGATGAGCGCATACTCTACGGACAATCCTTTAGTTAATGGATCCGCTAGGTTGTCCTTAGATCGAATATAATCGATGGTGATCACGCCATTGGAGAGTAGTTGCCTAATATTGTGTCGTCGCCTTATATGGCGGGACTTACCATTATACATGTTATTTTGTGCCCTTCCAATTGCGGCTTGGTATGCAATGGATGTAGCAGGCTGGCGGCCATCTTTGGAATATTTTCAAAATTACGTAACCATTCGGCTTCCTCGGTATTTGCTTTATCTAAGGCGATAAATTCGATTCCATAGTAGACCTTGCAATGCAAGTCTGTTTGGAAGATTTCCATACTGCAATGGCAACGCCACCAAGAGTGAATACAAATCCACTTGTTGACTTGGAGTCGTTAGTATCGAGAAATCCATTAGCATCACTTGTATCCTTCAATAACTTCTTGCGGATACTTGGAGTAATGCAACCCGTAGTCCTTAGTGTATCGAAGATATCTAAGAGTCCTTACAATGGCTTTCCATTGATCGGGGCGGGATTACTTGTAAAGCCGACTCAATCGGTTGCTTTTCTTGCGAGGTCGAGGCGCGTGCGGTTCCCTTAAATGAGATACATAAGACTTCCAATGATTCGAGAGTATTCAATTTGAGATACGCTCTCGTGTAGGTTCTTTTGAGATGAAAGTTAGGGTCGATTGGAGTCTTAGCAATGCTTGTATCACCGTTGCTAAATTTCTCTAGCAATTTCAATATAATGAGATTGTGATAAAACTATCTCCTCGGATGTTCTAGATATTTTAATACCTAGGATGACATCGGCTAACCTAAATCTTTCATGTCAAATCTGGCGGCCAACATCTTTTTGGTGTCTTTGATCATGTTATTATTGCTACCAATAATTAACATGTCATCAACGTAACAGCGAGATAATGATGTAACCTTGTTGTGTATTCTTAGCGTATACACACTTGTCACATTCATTAGTCTTGAAGCCATTAGCAAGTATAACGTCATCAAAGCGTTTATGCCATTGTTTTGGTGCTTGCTTTAGACCGTATAAAGATTTGACCGTCGGACGGACCTTAGTTTCATTACTGGAGCAATAAAGCCTTACATGTTTCATATAAATTTCTTCTTCAAGTTCACCGTTGAGGAAGCGGTCTTGACATCCATTTGATGTATCTCGAGACCGTGTAGTGCCGCGAAAGGCAATGAGTAAGCAATTGAAGTAATTCGATGTGCTGGAGCATAGGTGTCAAAATAATCAACACCTTCCTTTTGATTAAAACCCTTGGCGACTAGCCGGGCCTTGTATTTATCAATGGACCCATCGGGTTTCAATTTTCGTTTGAAGACCCATTTACACCCTAGGGGTTTGCAACCTTTGGGAAGGTCGACGAGCTCCGGGTGTGGTTTTGCATAATGGAAGATATTTCGCCGCCATTGGCGGCTTCCTTCCATTGTGGAGCCTCGGGAGTAGACATTGCTTCCTTGAGCGTCGTGGTTCATTATCCACGAAGCGTGGTCACAAAAGTCTGGTCCAAAGGTCTTACTCGTGCGAGCTCGCTTGCTTCGGCGAGGTTCATCAATGTCTTCATCTTGATGAATACCTTGATCAATAGCCATAGGGACTATTGCTTGTGAGGTGTTATCTTGTTCGTCAATTGACCAAGGAAATGGCGTTTTCTTGAAGTATCATCTTTTAGAGGAAAGATAGCTTCAAAAAAGCGTGGCATTTCTTGATTCCATGAGTATTCACCTCGATTTAGGATTATCGAGATTTATGGACTAAGAACCGATAGGCGGCGCTATGGGTTGCATAACCAATAAAAGTACAATCCACGGTTTTGGAACCGATTTTAACCTTTTTAGGTGGTGGGACAGACTACTTTAGCTAGAGCACCCCACACTTTGGTATTTGTAGGATGGTTTTCGACCATGCCATAATTCATAGAGGCGTTTGTCAATTTCTTGTGGGAAGCTTGTTTAACAAGTAATTGGCGTGGCACCGCCCCCCACATTTCGTCGGGTAGGCGGATTGAAGCAATAATGCATTCATCATTTCCTTTAAGGTTCGATTTTTCTTTCGGCAATCCCATTGGATTGTGGGCTATATGGGGTGTAACTTTGTGAATAATCCGTGGTCAGCCTGAGAAGTCTTTGAAGGGAAAACATATTCGCCTCCTCGATCGGACTTAAAATTTTTATCTTCTTTGAAAGTTGATTCTCGACTTCGTTTTTGTAAAGTTTAAAAGCTTGAAGGCTTCAACTTTACTTTTAAGAATAGAGATGACAAAAGCAGGGTACAATCATCAATAAAGGTGATGAAGTATTTGTTTCCGCCATAAGATTCTATGGATTTTAAGTCACATAGATCACTATGAACCAAATCTAATGGTGTGGTGTCACGCTCGATTGTCTTAAGCGACGTTCTTGTTTGCTTCAAGCGCAAGTATGGCATTTATTATTTTTATTAATGCGACTTGGAGGAATTAATTCCATTTTCATTAATCGTCTCATAGAGTCATAGTTAACATGACCTAATCGATAATGCCAAAGATCAAAATGCTCAAGCAAGTAAGAAGAAGATGGTGTGCTTTTTATTATCAACATTGTATGCGGTGTTAACCACCATTACATTACACTTAAAGGCCCTCATCGAGGTAACCTTTACCAATAAAAACCCCACTCTTACTTAGGATAAACTTGTCGACTCAAAAGCCAACTTAAACCCATGTTTAACAAAAGAGAACCGAGATCAAATTTTGCGAATGTCGGAACATGAAGGACATTGGTTAGCACCAATTCCGCCCACTCGTCATTTCGGGGTCACTTGGCTGCCTTCCACTCGAAGTAGATGGTTGCCCATGAAAAGCTCCCGGGCGTCCTTGTTGTAAGCGGAGAACATCTTGGCATCGCCGCAAATATGACGCGTCGCGCCGGTGTCCACGAACCACTCACGGCCCGTGCCAACCATGTTTGTCTCGGAGACGACACATACCATGCTGATCTCTTCATCAACCATGTTGGCTTCACGCTTGACCCGCTTTTTGCCGCGGCATTCGCGCGGCTTTGTGGCCGACCTTGTCGCAGTTCAAACACTTTCCTTTGAACTTGTAGTTCTTGTGCTGTTTGGGCTCTTCGGCCGAAGACTGCTTGTGCTTCTTGGAGCTTTCGGCAGCGTGCTTGCGCTTGTTGCCCCTCGGTTCTTGCTCAACAACGTTGGCCCGTCCATTGCGGTTGGTTCCTTTTATCCGCTACCTTGTTGTCTTGTTGTTCAATCCGTAGCCTTAGGATCAAGTCTTAGAGACATGTCTTTTCGCTTGGCTTGAGTAGTTTTGAAGTCCTTCCAACCAGGAGAGGCTTCTGATTACCGCGGCAACTTGGAAAGGCTCGGGGAGTTGCATACCCTCGGCTTCCAACTCATGCAACAAAACTGGCAGGCTGAACACGAGAGACAAAAACGAGGCTTAGTATCGACCATGGCAAAATCAAGCGAGCAACCACAAATTTCTTATGCCCGGCGTCCTCGGTTTTGTACTTTTTCTCTAAGGACTCCCACAATGCCTTAGCACTCTTAAATGGACTATAAATTTTATACAAGGAATTATTAAGTCCATTTAGAATGTAATTGCGACATAAAAAATCCGAGTGCTTCCACATTCGGCGGCGACAGCGTAGTCTTCGTTGAGGGTCTAGAGACGAAGGCACATTTCTTTCAGCATTTGACGATTTCAAGGTGGTCAAGTAAAGAGCATTTCATTTGCCATCGGCTTGAATTACATTCCGTTGAACTTTTCGAATCGGCTCGCATATGAATGGTTAGTAGGCGGAATTACAACATGATTGACTACAACAACGGTTTCTTTTTCACAAAATCGTCATTCTTTGCCAGGAGATTATCAAATTGTT
>JABEVN020003816.1:0-16811 GCA_013146195.2 Codonopsis lanceolata | reverse complement strand
TGGAGTTAGGATTCGGGCTTCATCGATTAGCTATCGAGCTATAGGTTAGCTATTTCGCCCGAGGATAGGTTCCTTGGCCTTGTTTGGGTTGGGTTTATTGTTGAGTTATTATGGGAGTGTTTTTTGTAGGCGTATTATGTCGGGAACTTGGTAGTGGAGCTAGTTCTATTATACCTTGTTCGAGTGCGGCTTGTGGCGGCGAGAGGGAGAAGAATGTTAACGATCGCGTGTGACTCCTCAGAGATGTTTGGGCTGGAAGCCGATTAACGTCCTTGCGAAATTCTTGAGGTTTAAACCCAGAAAGTTTTGATGGAGAGCCGAGATACTATTGCAGGAAACATTGGCTAGAAAGCATGGAAAGAATCTTTGCGATTTTTGGGTAGTACATCGGAATAAATGGTTACGTTAGCGGTGTTTAGATTGGATGGTGCGGCGTTGGTGGCTTGAAATACGAGATCATTGGGCATGGGTGCCTCGAGTGTGGGAAAACTTTGTCAGGAGTTTATAAGTACGGTTTGGTCAGGTAGTAACTTCGAGAAGAGGAGAGATGGAATTCCTAATGTTAGAACAAGGAGATATGGCCAAGTGGCTCGATATTCAACAAAGTTTATGGAGTTGGCTCGTTCTTTGTAGTTACTTGGTGCCGAGATGAGGCTAGGAAGGCCAGAGAGGTTTGTAGAAAGGCAAACCCCAGGCAATTATCGTGGCGGCTTATTCGACACTACTACGGATTACGAGAACGTGGATCGTGCATATGCGATGGAGTTGGACATCGAGAATGCGCTGAAAGAAATATCAAAGACTAATAGGGGCCGAGGATAAGAGGAGAAATGGAGTCGGCACCTCAAGCAGATAGTCAAGAGAAGGTGCGTTGGGATGGCGGGAGTGGTGTTACTACTTTCTACTCGGAGAAGCGAGGTGTGAGTTGACATGTAACTTTTGTAGAGGGGCAGGGACACAGAGGATAGGTCTTTGGGGTGCAACAGGAGAAATGCTTTGTTTGTGGTGGCGATCATGTTAGTAGATTGCCCAGAAGGAGGTTAGTCGATGCGAGATACTAGTCAACAATTCGGTGGTTCCAGAGAGAGATGGTGACGTCGACTGAGGTTTGAAGCCGATGCTTGGCGTGTCGGTTGGCCATCGCGGAGTTTTTGAGACCTATCCAGAAATAGGAAGGTATATTCTTATATATATATGTAAATTATACGTTGCTACTATTATAGTTATTATGAGTACACATTATAATCGGTAGCTCATGTGCATTCATGCATACATTATATGGTGTATTATTGTGTATTATTGGTTATTTGCTCGATCGGAGATAATACTGATGTGAGATCGATATATGATATAGTTCGTTTGTGAATTAGGTAGTGTCATGCGTGGTGTATGGATTCTTGTTTAGTACGTATATATAAAACTACATATATATAGGGTTGTGGTTTTGTGTAGTTATATATAAAGGCCATAGTATGTATATATATATAAGCATGAATTGTATATTAGTACTTATCGGTTTTAGTATGATGTTTGTATATTCTATAAAGATATGTTTTATGTAATGGATAATTATAATACTATATTATTGTTAGTGGTCATTATCGAAGTAGGATATACCTCGACTTTGTGAGAAGGTTAAAGTCTGCGATTTATCAATAGGTTTCGGCTACAGGGAGAGATTGGCGCTTCTGAGTGAGTATTGAGGCGTTAACGTTGCGATGGGATGCTTAGTATATGCATTGGTTGTAGACTTGGTCTAGAGCTTAAGAAAGGGATAGTTTCGGAGTATGGACGTTCTGGGGCATTACTTGACCGTCATGAGGTCAGTGATTACTAAATCATCTTGGTTGGTTTGAGCACACGAGTTTTGTGATGCTTTGATTGTTGTTTGCTAAGGTAATAGACCTTGTTACTTGATGCGAAATTTTATTCGATTCGTGCATTAGTTGTAGGAAACACCTACTTGATGCATTTACATAGTAGTATATTAAAATTCTCATCTCATAATTTCATGTTCATGCATTAGCATAGAAGCGTTTGAAGGATGCTTAAAACTTTATTCATGAACCTTTGCATCCTTACTGCGGAAACTTTTGAAGCTAATTAGATAGGTACCTGAATTGGTGAGCAAAAGAATTGGTTGGACTAGGATTGGTAAGAATTAAGTTAGAAATTGACTATACCGTTGCAAATGGAATGGGCAGATGGAATGAATTTTCAAAACATTTCATTAATGTGCTCTTATGTGTTGTTACACGCGATAGGAAAATCGCGAGTATGATTTACATAGTTTGAAATGCCGATTTGATTATCTTTGATTTATTTGCGAATTGCTCCATAGGCAATCACTATTTATTTTAACTTGGAATCTTTTGTGATTGAATTTCTTTATGTGCCCCGAGACAAATAGTTTCGGTAGTTGAATGTGTTTTCATGTTGAAATTTGGGGTTTTACTTGCATGATTGGCATAGTGTTGTTCGTGTTTGTATTCGTGACTCAAGTATGAGTCATATTGTTTCCAATCGAAGGTGTTTGATGTTGTTATGCCTATTGAGAGTTCGTAGACTTTTGAATTTGGATTATTATAGTTCGACCCTCGTGTATATTGTGGTGGTGGACTCGGAGATTCGAGTCAAGGTTGGTGGTTTTGAGATCGAGTGTTAACTCGGGATTAAGAGACACAGTAATCATTGTCTCGATGTATTGTGGTTGAGTGTGGACCCGATGTTGGTTTGTATCATGATTTAGAATTCGGGACGAATTCTTTTTAAGGGGGAGAGAGTGTAACGCCCCGCTCCTTCGTTATCTCGGTTTGCGTGCTATACTTGCACTTCTTCCTTTGTTGATTGTATGATTGGTTTACGAGAGGGTCTAGATATGTATGAGAGACCACGTTAATACCAAAACATTATTAAGAGACTCCATATAGTTGTTGACTTGCTAAAGTCACAAGTCGTGACTCGACGATAGTCGGAATGCGACGCGATTGAGGGTTTGCTTGCGTTTTGTGTTCGTGACCTCGGTTTGGTCCTAGACCTCTATATGAAGGTTTATTAACATGTTTAGATGTATTAGACTTCAAGTTGGAGGTGTTCCTTAAGTCTATCGACGATTTGGAAGTTTTGGAGATAGCGATCGTCTCTATCGCAGGAGTTGAGTCGTGTAATCGTCTCTCCTTTGGGATTCTTATTTCCCTAGTTGTTATTCAACTTCCTAGAAGTATTTAAGCTTCTTCATTAGCCCTTAGACTTGCCTTAAAAGTCTCCTTTCATTGCTCGCTCGATTGCGAGTTCATTCGTCGCGTTGTTGCACGTTGTCGCACCCCTTCCTGCTTCGCCCGAGTTGTTTCGGAGTTTTTCGGTGTGTTTCCGACTTGTTTTGAGTTAGGTTAGACCTTAGAATGGTTGCCCATAAGTTTGGGACCATTTAGGACATGTTTAGACCAAGTTTTGAAGGTTCAGAAGCCCAGACGCCCGCCTGGCATCTTGTGAGGCGCCCGCCTCAAGTACTGAGAGTAATTCTGATTCAACCCAAGCCTCTGGAGATGAGGCGCCCGCCTGGAGGATGTTGAGGCGCCCGCCTCAACATCAGATACACATTTTCGGGATTTTTCCCCTGTTTTGATGTTGAACGACTTATACACCCAAACCCCCTATCTAAACCTTTTCTAAACCTCACTTAAACCTCCCTAAACCTCCTTACTTATACCTTAACATCTCTAACAAGTTTTATGGGTGGATTAGTGAGTGATTGAGTGGATTAATTAAGCCCAAATCAGATTTTTAAGACACCACATTGTGGTGACACTTGTCCCACTCAATTTTAACCCCCTTTTAAGCCAGAATCTGAGAGTTTGACTCTCATTTCTCTCCTCCCTTCTCCAAAAACGAGATTAGCTTCCTCCATAGTTCCTCCTTGAGTTCTTGAGGGTTTCTTCTTGGTTCCCATAACTCCCTTCCTCCATTGTTGAAGCCAAGCCATAGGATTGAAGAGCTTGTTGAGAGGAGCATTTTCAACCGATTAGTTTTCTTCTTTGCTTTCTTGGGTGTAAAATACTTGTAAGTTACTTCTTCTCTCTATGATTTTGTACTCATTGATCCTAAGGAAAACAAACTCTATGCTATTTGAGGTCAATGAGTACACATACTTGCTTTGTGTGATGTTTAACTTGTGATTTGAGCATGTGAACTTGTTAAGAGCATGTGTAGGATGACTTCTATGATTATTGAAGTACATTGTTACTCTTCATCTTGTGTTTCTAGGATTGTGAGCATGCTAGAAATCTTGTTTACCTTTTATTTGGGTTTATTATGATAGTAGGCATAAGTTTGGGAATTTGGATGTGTGATCTCACTAGATAATAGGAGTATGACCATTTATTTGAGATTATGTGATTTGTAAATTGGGTATAAGATTTTGTTGAGTTCTATGGATTTAAATCTTGGGAATCTAGTCCGAATGATTTTTGGGAAAATTGTTATAAATGTGAATGATATGTTAATTTGGGGATTTATGAAATAGGTATTTAATGTTGTGTGATAATTAAGACTCAATGGAGTTGTTTTAGGTTCAATATCATGTTGGTGAGCATTAGGTTAAAATCCTACGATGTTCGGGTTTGGTTGGTTTTGATTATGAGTACCCGAGCATCTTGAATTGTGACCCATTTGTGACACCCACGATATAGAGGCTTATTGGGAATTTATTTAGGGCGTGCTCGTTAGGGCACGGAGCATTAGAGATCAACCTATGATCTCGTATTACTTTAAGAAATGATTATTTGAATGAGTTCTCTCTTAGGGAATTTGGTCGCGTGCACATGAAAGCACTTGCGAGGATATGACTACGGCTTAGTTTTGATACCCTTGAGATTGGCTTTAAGGAAGTCGAATATATACGACGGTTGGGACTATAGTTGAGTCCGGTGTACCGTTAAGTGAAGCTAAAATGCTAAGTCTTGATTTATGATTGTTCTTAGACTAAAGTAATAGTCTTTGGTTTGATCTCGAGTAGAGAGCTATAGTAGACCTCACATTGTGATTTCTTGAGCTTATATGCTACGGTTGATTGGGTTGTGACTTGAGGGTTATGAATACCTCAATAGGTGGTTCTTGGACTAAACGGATAGGTTGGTTGGATTTGTTAAGTATGTACAAGTATGTGCATTGTTAAAGTGTTGTGTAGAACTTTATGTCCTACTTGATTTGATATGTCCGCTATGATCGGTCTTGGTTCTTGTTTGAGCATGTAAGTAAATATCTACTTGTGCATTTCATAAAAGCCCAGCTGACATTATTTGGATTGGTTTTATACGTCAGGGTAGGACGATACATCGCCTATACGAATCGTAAGATTCGTATTCGCTATGGATCGCCGTACCTGGGACCTCACACACCCCCTCCGTTGTTGGCCGCAATAGGGGAAGTAGCCTTTGCGTAACAATACGTGCGCATTGGCTTGCTAGCTAAATCGAATGATTCTCGATAAAAGTCGATGACACCACAGAGCATCGATGTTGCACGATAAAGTATAACATTGTGTATTGCAGGAGCAACACAACGACACGATTCTGGGTATCTTCTCTATCCCTTATGTGGCTTACTATAAGCACTTATATGAAAAGATAATGTGCTATGTGATTTATGAAGTTTATGTTACTCGATGACTTAATACAGGTTTATTGTTGGTATACGATTAAGATGCCATGATTTCATATATGCTGTGCATTATACCATGCCACGCCATGCTATGCCATACATTGCATTTAGTAACTTACTGGGTCATTATGACTCATTTCGTGTGTTTGTTTTCCTTAGTTTTTCTGTGCTCGTTAGTGCAGCGTTGAAGCTTCGGGCGCTTGATCGATAACAGGTGGTCTTCCGGGCGATAGCTTGGGGTTATTAGTATTATTGTATTTGTTATCTTGTGAGATACGGATGTGAAGTTATGTAAACTTTACTTGGGTAGATATGTTAGCACTTTAATGTCGTTTATTTTGGGAGCCGACTTGTTGGGTCGAGCTGTTGTATTTATTTAGAAGTTTATTCAGTTGTCTTCCGAGCAAGGTTTTAGCTCGCTTATTCTAGTATTGTGTTATGGTAATTTATATCTCCGACAACTTTAGTCGTGAGTCCTTGGTTTAGTTGTTAGTATGTAAATATCTCATTCATTTAGTTAATTTGTTCCTCCGGCATGTTATAGCCGTAGAGTTGTTGTTTATTAGGTTGGGTTCTTGTTGCTTCGCCGGCCTTAGGTTGCCGATGGTTTGTTGTCCGTGCGCAATGTTGCGTCACTTGAGTAAATAGATTTGTCGAGATAGTCGTCTCTCAGCCTTGTATTCCTTAGTTTATAATTATAGGCTTTGGTCCCACTTATGATTCGCTTCCGCAGGTGTTGTTGTTTTTATTATTCCGTATCGCCGTTATGGCTTTACCTTCTTGTTTAGAGTTTGTTGGTTCAACTCTTGACTCGCACCACTACGCTTAGCGGGTGCTTGTCCGTCTTTTAGCTTGTCTTGACGGCACGACCTTGGGATTCCGCATTGGAGTCCGGGTCGGGCTGTCACAGTCTGGGCATTGTTCGCTCACCCTTTTTTTCTTTCAAATTCTCCTTCTTCAGGCAATGAGTAGGAATTATGAGAAGACTTAACTCGAACAAACCTTGATGACGGTTTTGAGAGATTTTGGATCTAGACATTATTTAAAATAAAGGATGACTTATTAAGAATGATTTACTTTTATTTAGCATCAAGTTTGTAGTAAAGTTTATTGGGTTACTTGACTCTATTTAAAGATGATTTAAGGTTATTTATTTTGAGTTGTGAATATTTATGACTTTAAGATGTTATTGTAAGTGACGTGGTCAAATTATGAGACCGCGGTGTCGGTACCGAGTGTGGGGCGTTACACCATGTGTATTTGACTCATAATTAAAGTAGGATGAAAAACTAAAGGTAAAGTGGTAAAAGTGATGTTCTAAAAAGGTAAGTTACAAACTGGACAATTACTTTGGGACGGACAAAAAAGGAAAGGAGGACGATAATTTAGGGACGGAGGGAGTATTATATATATATATATATATATATATATATATATATATATATATATATATATGTATATAAGTATAATGTTTAAGTATAGTCAACATATTTATATATCAATGTGGAGAGTAAAGTTGAAAAAGTTATAAAAATTCTAGGCATAAGTTTTAAGAGTTGACCTTTTAAGTGTATCTCAAAAATAAAATAAGAGACACTTTGTCTAGACTGAATGAAGTATATAGTTAAGGATAAATATATATTTGATGTAATTGGGGGGGGTTTAAAATTTCTATGTAGTTATAAATAGGCCAAATAATGAATTCTCTCTAAAGTTGTCACATGTGACGAACTGACCGTGACCGCGAGGAATCACGAGTCAAATCATCCAAATAGAACTACAATTCACGTAAGGACTTAATTATTAAAACTGACTTGACACAACATTATACATGAAACACTAAATTCATAAATAGAAATTTTATGAATTAATTCTTCGTGTGATGAAGTGTTTCCTACTTTGATTTAACAATTGTCTAGCACATAATTATGAAATTATTCATATTGATTCTATTTGTGTGGGTACCGTAAAGAAGCCGTGCAAATTGTTCGTTGGGACCCTGTTGATATACATGTTCTGCCTCAACACAATGACAAAGGCAAGGAAGTCCACAATGACAAAGGCAAGGAAGTCCTCAAAGTACAAGGGAGCTGGGTGCAATAAAGGAAAGGATCAACCTATTGTTTCTGATAAGTTCAGCTTAAGTGTAGTCTTTGTTACTTGAGGGGTAGCGAGTGTAACTTAGTAGCTTTAATTGTTGGTTGCAGCAGTTATATATATTGCTTTCTTTCCTTCTTTGTAAATCAAGTTTCTAACTAATAGATTAAAGAAAGGAAGGATTGATCAATGTGAAGGTTCTCTTGAAGATCGAGAATGATCAATATCTTGTATTGATTAAAAGGTGTCAATTTACACATAATTCAATTCAAAGTTTATCATGGTATCAAAGCTTGAGATCAAGATCCTCAAATCATGTTTGCAGAATTAAAAGGGTAATTCCTTGTGTTCTTATTCCCTGTTCGTTTTTCTCTTGATTGTGCTTTCCTTCTGCTTCCATGTCTGATTCTACATCTGAAGACCCTATCAATTACGAGAAGAAGGACAAATCCCCAATCACCAACACCATTGATGATTATGACCTGCCTGAATCTTCCCTTCAACTTTCCTCTGGCCATCCTTTTTATCTTCATCCCAATGACCATCCTGGAATGAACCTTGTCACTGAACCCCTTTCAGACACCGATTTTAATCAATGGAAAATCTCCATTTCTATTGCCTTATCTGCCAAGAACAAGCTTGGTATGATAAATGGCCTCAACAGAAAACCTGTCCCTCCTTCAAAATATGTGAGTGCTTGGTCAAGATGCAATAGCATGGTTGTTTCTTGGCTCCTCAACTCTGTCAGTCCTGAAATATGCCAAAGCATTGTATATCTTTCAACTACCTATGAGATCTGGGATGACATCACCACAAGGTTCACACAAAGTGATTCTCCCAAAATCTTCAAAATTCAGAAAAATATCATGATGTGTACTCAAGGAAATCTTAGTGTCAATGCATATTTCACTAAATTAAGAAGTTTGTGGGATGAACTCACAAATCTTCTTCAAATACCCAAGTGCTTGTGTAACTGTACCTGTGGTGCCAACACTGCCAAGGATGAGTATGACCAGGTTACCAAGCTGACTCAATTTCTTATGGGATTGTCTGATGATTACTCTGATGTCAGAGGATAAATTCTTAGGATGCACCCTCTTCCATCGGTGACCAAAGCTGTGTCCATGCTTGTCCAAGAAGAAGGACAAAGACAACACACCAACACCATTAAATTTGACAATGTCTCATCCGTCTTAATGGGAAAGGTTAACAACAATTCTGGGAATAAGTTCAACAAAAGCAGAACTGCATGAGGTTTTCAAACTTCTAGCATTAAAGGCAAGAATTTATGTGACTATTGTCATGGAGACTCTCACAACAAAGACAAATGTTTCTTTATTCTAGGGTATCCTGAGTGGCACCCTTTATTTGGCACAAAGTTTGATCTCAACAGAATGCCAAAGAACAGGAAAGCCTAGAAACTACACTGTTGTCAACAACACTGTTGTTCAAGATTACTCCAAAAGATCTGGAACTAAAGAAAAGGCTGATGGAACTGATAGCAACAACAATCACTTTACTTCTGGACAACTTCAACAATTAATGGTCATCTTCAACAATGCCAAAAATATGAGCACTGCCACTGCCATTCTGGATGTCCCTGAAGAACACTTGTCAGGTATAAAAACTACTATTACTAAACCTGTTTGTCTTGCCAGTTTGAAATCTACTTGTCATGACTGGTTTATTGACACATGTGCTAGTGATCATATTACCATTTCTCTTGATTGCCTTATTAATCCTATTCCTATAAGCACTTTAATTCATCTGCCTAATGGTAAAGCCTCCTTCATAACTCACAAAGGAACTGTAGTTTTATCTGATGACATTATTCTTAAGAATGTATACTTTGCTCCTGAATTTCAGTTTAACCTCATATCAAGAAGCAAGTTAATCATTGATAGTGGTCTCAACCTAACCTTCACTGCCACTTCTTGCTTCATTTAGGACCAAGCACATCTGAAAGTCAAGAAGTTTGGTAGTTATACTGGTGGCCTTTACAAACTACTCCAATCTAAAGCAAATGAGTTCCAGCAAACTACCACTATGTGTCATAATGCTTTCAAAATTAATACTTGTAAATCCAACAATTACTTTGCCATTACTGATCCTATCAATAAATTGTATCTCTGGCATACTAGACTTGGGCATGTTCCCCTACACTCTATGAAACACATTAATTCTCTTGATCTTAAATTCTATTCTATGTCAAATATTTGTTGTGATGTCTATCATTTAGCTAGACAAACCAGAAAATCTTTCCCCCCTCAGTGACTCTCACAATTATGATCTCTTTGGCCTTATACATTGTGATGTTTGGGGCCCTTATAGGAAACTGACTTATGATGGCTGTTCCTCCTTCCTTACAATTGTTGATGACTGTTCTAGGGTCACCTAGACTTTTCTATTAAGAAACAAAACCCAAGTCTGCCAAACACTGAAACATTTTATGCAAATGGTGAGAAACCAATTCAAAACTAGTGTGAAGCATATAAGAAGTGATGATGGGACTTAATTTCTGAACAATGGTGTTGACAGTCTCCTTCTCTCTCAAGGTCTCCTTCATCAATGTACCTGTGTTGATACCCCTCAGCAGAATGGTAGAGCTGAGAGGAAACACAGGCACCTCTTGGAACTTTCCAGAGCTCTTAGGTTCCAAGCTGGTTTACCAAAGAAATTTGGGGTGATTGTCTTTTAAGTGCCACTTATATTATAAATAGAATTCCTAATTCTGTTATGAAGTTTAAAACCCCCTATGAGATTCTCTTTGGAGCTCCTCCTAATTACAAACATCTCAGAACCTTAGGCTGTTTGTGCTATGTTTCTACCCTATCTAACAATAGAGACAAATTTGCCCCTAGATCACAAAAATGTGTTTTCATTGGCTACCCTAGCAATAAAAAGGCCTATAAGGTCTACAGCTTAGATACTCGACAGATTTTGTATAGTAGGGATGTTATATTCCATGAATCTATCTTCCCTTTCAAAACTCAAATGTCTAATACAGAGCTACCTAACAATACCAATACTTTCCCTAATCAAAATACTGCTCTTGAAGAAGGCAGTGAAGTTATCACTCAGAATAAAGATGTGGCATCTGACACCCCTACTACAGATGAAACCAATGATGTGGAAACTGACAATCCTACTGCAGATGAAACTAATAATTTGCATTCTTTCAATCCCAGTTCTTCTACTACTTCAAACCCTCCTACTGAAGCATCACACATTCCCTCCAGACCTCAAAGACACAAGACTGTTCCAGCTAAATTCAAAGACTATATAGGTTTACCTTCCAATCTTTCTCAGTCCGCCATCAATCTCACTTCACCTTACCCCATAGAGAAGTATTGTAATTACTCCAATATATCTAACTCCTACAGAATCTTCTCATGTAATATATCCTCTTCTCATGAACCAAAGACCTATCAACAGGCTGTGCAATATCCCTTGTGGTGTCAGGCCATGACTGAAGAACTGCAAGCCTTAGAAATCAATGGCACTTGGACACTTCAAACTCTCCCTACCCATAAAAAGACTGTGGGATGTAAATGGATCTTTAGGATCAAATACAATCCTGATGGTACTGTAAACAAATATAAAGCTAGGCTTGTTGCTAAGGGTTTCACTCAGGTTGAAGGAAATGATTACTTTGAAACATTCTCTCATGTTGCCAAAATGACTTCTGTGAGAATGTTTCTTGCTATATCTATTACCAAACAGTGGCATATATCTCAAATGGATATCTCTAATGCTTTCCTGCATGGAGATTTGCTTGAAGAAGTGTACATGGATCTTCCACAAGGTTACTCTCATAACATGCCTACATCCTCCTCCCCTATTGTCTGCAAACTATCTAAATCCCTTTATGGCCTAAAACAAGCCCCCAGATAGTGGTTTGAAAAATTTTCTTCCACTTTTCTGCAATTTGGATTTAAACAGTCCCAAAATGACCACATTTTATTCACACTTACAGCTGGATCTAAATTTACTGCTATCCCTGTGTATGTAGATGATTTGCTTATCATAGGAACTGACAAGGATCAGATTGATCAAATCAAGGCATTCTTAAAAACCAAATTTCATGTGAAAGACCTTGGACCTCTCAGATACTTTCTTGGATTGGAGATTGCCAGGAACAAGTCAGACATTTGCCTCCACCAAAGAAAATATGCTCTGGAGATCATTGCTAATGTTAGCTTCTCAAATGCTAAACCTGCTTCCATTCCCATTGAGAAGAATCATAAGCTGGCATCTATCTCAAGTCCTGTTTTGGACAATCCTGCATCCTATAGAAGACTTGTTGGAAGACTGCTATACCTGTCAATTACCAGGCCTGACATTGCCTATAGTGTGCAAGTCCACAGTCAATTTATGGCAAAACCTCTTGAACACCAATGGCATGTTGCTTTGAAACTGGTCAAATACATAAAGGGAAGTCCTGGTCAAGGGCTGTTCTTCTCCAATTCTAATCCAGTTCATCTCATAGCCTTTTGTGACTCAGACTAGGCTGCCTTCCCTATCACAAAAATATCACTCACTGGTTACTGTGTGTATCTGGGCAATTCCCCAATATCTTGGAAATGCAAGAAGCAGTCCACCATTAGCAGATCATCTGCAGAAGCAGAATATAGAAGCATGGCCAATACCTGCTGTGAAATCAAATGGCTTATATCTATGTAAAGAGACTTTCAAATCAATCCTTCCCTGTCTGTTTCTCTTCAATGTGACAATCAATCTGCATTACACATAGATGCTAATCCTGTATTTCATGAGAGAACAAAGCACATTGATCTGGACTGTCATTTGGTAAGGGAAATGATCCAGAAAGGTCTTGTATCCACCAAATACATCTTTTTTACTGAGCAGCCATCTAATTTGTTTACCAAGGCTCTACCCTCTCCTCAATTCTTTCATTTCTTGGCCAAGTTGCAAGTGCAAAATCTATTTTGCACTCCCATCTTGAGGGGGGATGTTGATGTACATGTTCTACCTCAGCACAATGACAAAGGCAAGGAAGTCCTCAAAGTACAAGGGAGCCGGTGCAATAAAAGAAAAGATCAACCTGTTGTTTCTGATAAGTTCAGCTTAAGTGTCTAGTCTTTGTTACTTGAGGGGTAGCGAGTGTAACTTAGTAGCTTTAATTGTCGGTTGTAGCAGTTATATATATTGCTTTTTTCCTTCTTTGTAAATCAAGTTTTTGACTAACAGATTAAAGAAAGGAAGGATTGATCAATGTGAAGGTTCTCTTGTAGATCGAGAATGATCAATATATTGTATTGATTCAAAGGTGTCAATTTACATAGAATTCAATTCAAAGTTTATCAGACCCTTATTTTGCCTCGAACCTTTGAAATTTTAGGAACGACCCTGCGCACCCACATAAGTGAGCCAATATGTGACTAATCCCTTGGTGTTACAAGTCCCAACCGTACCTCCT
Organism: Codonopsis lanceolata; assembly: GCA_013146195.2. Classification (NCBI taxonomy): domain Eukaryota; kingdom Viridiplantae; phylum Streptophyta; class Magnoliopsida; order Asterales; family Campanulaceae; genus Codonopsis; species Codonopsis lanceolata. The sequence goes on along the minus strand of JABEVN020003816.1, from coordinate 3,616 downwards.
TTGTGAATATGTTCGCGAACCCAAGGTTGCCTCGTGCAAACTTACCTAACTGTTACTCCCTTCTTTTCTTTGAACAACTCTCCCATTTATTCGTATCACCATTGAAGAGTAACATTTCAATCGATGCCTAAAATTTCGAAAGTTTTACTATTATTATTAAAATAGAAGATGTCTCTTGTTGTGCACAGTTGGAATAATTGAACAATAACAGAGTAATTAAACAAGATCAATCAATATAAAAGAGAGAGAGAGATTGGCATTAAAGGGCTATTGAAATCTTATTAAAGCAAATCTTTTATACGCTTTAGGACTAAAATTATACTTATAATACAACACAAAACTCTAAACCGATTTAAAAATAAAACAACAAAATGGGTTTTCCGCATCGACACGGTCACTTCTTTCGCAAGATGCACCCACCTTGCTTTGACGCGATTGCAACTTCATGTCAAATAATTACAAGTGGATAGGTTAGACCAGTAATTTCTTAAGAGATATGTATACGGTATTGAGGATAGTATAGAGTTCGTAATCTCCACAATTCAATTAATCGATCAGACTGATTACAGGAGTATATAAAATATACATTGGTCCCTAATTCTAGTAACAGATACATTATAAAAATATAGAAGATACATTAGAGAATATTTGACTCAATCTCTTCCATAATTGTAGGAGCAGAATCTGTCCTTCCAAGTTGGCTAAGGGAGCCGTGATTTGCTTGATTAACTGAATTAGTTCTATCATGCCCCCGCAAGATGGACGGCCGACGGGTAAGGCCAATCTTGGACTGAAGGAACTGAAATCTCTGGCGGGGTAGAGGTTTGGTAAGGCCATCTGCAAGCTGATCCTTTGAGGAAACATGAGTGACACGAAGTAAAGCATTTTGAACTTGTTCACGAATAAAGTGATAGTCAAGGGCAACATGCTTCATTCGGGAATGAAATATAGGATTAGCGCAAAGGTTGGTGGCACCAACGTTGTCACAATAGATGACCGGTGAAGATGAGATAGTGACATGTAATTCTGTGAGCAGAGAACATAGCCACCGGTTCAAAGAAGCCAGCCGACCACCGAGCGGTACTCAGCCCGGTTGAGGAACGGCAATCAACGTTGCTTTTTCGAGTCTAAGATATGAGATTTCGACCAAGATAGATGAGATAGGCCGAAGTGGAAGTGTAATCATCTCTATTGCCGCCTGGCGCCGAGAAAGCATGGAGAGACGGATCGGAGTTGTGATGCAAAGTAATCCCATGGTCCAATGTACCACGAATCGTAAGAGACGCTTCGCCGCCCGCCAATGCTCGTGAGGTGGGTTGGTGCATAAATTGGGACAATTTGTTGACAAGTGTAAGCAATATCGGGCCGGGTTGGGAGAGATATTGGAGACTACCAACAAGAGTGCGATAGTCAGTGGGTTGGAGAGGGGGAGCCACTTTGAGAGAGAATTGGCGTGGTGGCCAGCCTGGGGTGGTGACCGGTTTGGCTGTTGTCATATGGTATTTGTCAAGTAAATCCAAAATGTATTTACGTTGGCAAAGAAACAAACCCGTGGCATGAGGCAGACTTCAACCCCGAGAAAGTAGGCAAGAGGACCAAGGTCTTTAGAGAGAACCGCTGAGAGAGTTGTTCAATGAAACTATGAACTGCTGCAAGATTGTTACCGTAATAATAATATCATCTACATAGATGAGAAAGTAGATAATAATATTGTTACCAAGTGAAGATAAATAGAGATGTGTCAAGAACCGAGTTCACAAACCCAACTGTAAGAAGGAAATTACGAAGCTCAAGATACCGTGCACGAGGAGCCTCAAGCTTCAGTCAGTAAATGGCCTTCCAAGTTTACGCATACATGGTGAGGAAAATCGAGTCAATGAACCCCGGGTTGTTGCATAAAAATCTCTTCGCATTGTACCTTGAAGGAAAGCATTATTAACATCAAGTTGCCTGATAGACCAATTGAAGAGACCGCAATACTAAGTACCAAGCTGATCGTTGTAGGCTTGACAACCGGACTGTAAGTGTCATGAAAATCACCCCTCTGGACGCCGGTGAAACCCTTTCGCGACAAGTCGAGCTTATGTTTGTCAATAGAGCCATCCGGAAGGTATTTGGTGCGAAAACCCATTTGCACCCAACTAAATTTCTCGAAGTGGAGGTAGGAGGAACCAACTCCCATGTGCCATTGTTAAGGGCATTAAATTCAAGTGAGAGAGCCTCGACGCCATTTGGGATCTTTTAAGGCTTGGTCACATTTGTGGGTTCAAAGGAGGCGGGTGTAGGATGGAGTTGGGCAGAGAGGTTGAGCTTAGTAATAGGCTTGTGGATATTGTGTTGTAGAGCGAGTGATGATGGTGCGAGGGGAGGTGCAAGAGGATGGCATTGGGGAAGTCGACGCAGAAGAGGATCGTTCGGGAAGGTCAACATTTGGTGGTGCGGAGGGAGAACCGGGAGGAGGAGGTGATGGCCGAGTGGAGTTAGAACTAGTTGGTGGAGAAGAGGGAACAAGAACAGGAGAGACAAGAGACACCAACCGAGGGAGATATGGATGGAGTGGTCATGTGGAGCGGAAGAAGTGGCGAACTGAAAACCGACTCAACAAATTTTACGTGACGCAGAGGAGAAGATACGAGAGGTGGACGGTCAAGACATAGGTAAGCACTTTGCGTGAGGGAGTAACCAATGAAGACACAGTGAGAGGAGCGTGGTGCGAAGTTTGTGTGGTGAATATGGCCGGCCAAGGTACAGAGACATCCAAAACTACGAAGTTTGGAGTAGTTGGGAGGTTTGTCAAAGAGTTTATGATAAGGTGAACTTAAATTAAGAGTCGGAGTAGAAGACGATTGATGAGGTACACCGCTGGAGAAGGCATGGGACCAATAAGTGAGAGGCATGGACGCATGAGATAAGAGGGATAACCCGCTCGACGATGGTGACGGTGACGCCTTTCCGAGTAACCATTGTGCTCTGGGTGTATGAGGGGAGATGTAAGGTGGGCAATTCCACTTTGAGAAAGGAAGGATTTAAGAGCATCATACTCGCCACCATTATCGAATAAAGAGTAAGAATTTTCCGATTAAAATGATTTTCAACAAGTGCTTTGAAACGAGTGAAGACGCCATGCACACGATTTATGCGTTTTAGGGGATAGAGCCAAGTGTACTTGGTGAAGTGATCAACAAATATAACGTAATATTTGTAATTATCAATGGGAGTAGAGGGTGAAGTCCGTACATCGAAAAAGATTATTTCAAGAGGTGATGAGGTGGAAATAGTAGATAGAGAAAATGGTAACTTGTGACTTTTATTGCAATGGCAAGAGTTACAAAATAAATCTTGGAACACTATTATCGAACATGCTAAGTTAAAAGAAGACACAATGTGTTTAAAAATGATGAAGAAGGATGCCCAAGGCGATGATGCAAGCGGACGAGTTGGTTTTGACACTCGAGAAGGCAAGGATTAGAGACACGATGGATGGAGTGGTCTTAGGCCACTGTGACACCATCCTTAGTTGGACCTCGGAAAGGATTGCCCTGCAAGCAAGTCCTTCTACGTAAAACGAAGATGGTGAGAATTCAATAGAAGTATTATTATTTGTACGACAAAATTG